>JAAGNO010025899.1:75821-97004 GCA_033439905.1 Ceryle rudis
TGCTAGATTATATGGTCCTGCTCTGGCAGGGGGGTTGGACTTGAAGATCTCCAAGGTCCCTTCCAACCCCTAACACCTTGTGATACCCTGTGATACCTGTGATATTGACTGCTACTTTTAACAGTCTGCATTAATGAAAGAGGGATATCTTCTGCTCGTGTATAATAATGTTGCTGTCCCAGAACATTAAGGATGCAAAAAGGGAAGAGGTAAGGAAATTCTTTCAAGAAGTCAGAAGTGAGTAACTTATCTTTTGCACTCTGAGCATCAAAATTATTTAAGTGCTATACAAGAGCCGCACACAGAGTGATAAATATTCAACCAGAGCTATTCTTCTTCATTGAGGTACTTGCTCCTTGTGCCAGTCAGTGTAGCCATACAAGCAACATCTCTTTCTGAATTTACATTACTATATATTGGCATGCTTGTGGCCCAGGGGCTGATTTGTCAAGTCCAATGAGGACAAACAATGTTAGAGTCAGGACTGCAAGCTCCGATTTTGTTTCTAGTAGTCCTGTGCTGCATGCTCTAACTCTTCCTTTGTTCAATTCACCCGAACAACAAATATTATGGTAACATTAACAAAATTAATAAAAGGTTAACCCTCAGTATTTTCCAGGAAAGGAAAATTCAGGATAAATTCTTTAACTGCATTAAAGAAGTACAGATGAGATCTTCTATTATCCTTGTAATTGCTTAGTATTTTATAAAAATATTTTGAGATTGGATCACTGATAATAAAATTAGACAGAAATATCTTAAACTTGCTTTGCCACCTATATTGAAGTCAACACTGAAAATAATTCTTCCAATTTAAGCTTAGAAATTAGGTCTATTTAGTTATTGAAATAAATGGTACTGGTATTCTTCAGTCATTGAAATACAGTGTAACAAATTCAGATCACAATAAATTTTACTTTCAGCTAAGTCTCAAACATGAACTGACTGGAGCTGAGAAATAAATGCTGATGAGCATATTTATGCAAGCATAAATGCAAAGATGGCAACTTCTACCTTGGTTAAGCTTTGGCTCTAATTACCAAAAGCACTATTCTTGTTCCTTTATAATTATTTCTAAAATAATTATTTTCAAATATTAATTCCTCACTAAGAATTAATTACATGTGAAGTTTGAATTTTAAAAATTAAACAATGTTTGGAACTCCACAGACATAAAGAGTGGTGCCTCTGCCTTGCACCTAATGCTCAGATCTTGCTAAATCTCCAGCTCTCAGAGCAGAGTGGACCTATAGTGCTTACTCAGAAAATGTTCCTACTTGGACCAAAAAGAAATATCAGTGGGTAGGATTCTTCTTTCTTGATTTGTGTCTATGTTACTGACTGTAAAATATGTAAGAAATCAAGCTGCTAGTATTTGATGTCTGAAATCTTTTCCTTACACCAAAAATGCACAGAGATGATCTTGTTCTTTATCTGTAACTGCTAGATTATCTGAAGTGGATACTGTTTTTAGTACAGAAAAAGCCATCATAAAATTAAACCACTGTGGTATCCGAAGAGATCATTAGGACTAGTTCTATATTAGAATATTAGATATATTTTCTTTGTTGTAACCAGTAGCAAGACTCTTCTTTGGGTCTTTTTCTGCTTTCCTTTGTATAATTAACTGGTGAATTATGTTTTCTCAGCATTTCATCAGGAAAGAATTCTGTTTTTTCTCTCATTTTTGCACAAAATTAATATGAATTTGGAATAATATAACAGTTTTTTGGTGAGATTAGACCACATATGCACATGTATGAAATGTAGTAAATTTTAGTATTTATACCTTGATCAGATTCTGAGAATGCCATTAGAAGAGGAAGGTTTAGATTAGGTGTCAATTTTACATTGCCTTACTGAGCTTTATTGCTTTTAAGAGCCTTTAATTTCAGATGGGAAACAATTCTGCACCAATTTTTTATGAGGCCAAAATATCAAAAGCTAAGTAGCTGAAAGAGCATTCTTTGTTGATTGTCCATATTCCTGTGCTCATTCTGCAAAAAAAACCTAACAAAACCTTGTACACCTTTTTTTGTAGCGTACTTGTAAAAAGAAGTCCTCAGAGTATTTCCACTGTGATTATGCTATTATATCAGCTAGAAAGGTATAAGATGATTAATTTTAAATGCAAATTGTTGCTTTCTAGAAGCCTAACATATAAAGCCAGGGCTACTTTTCAGTACTGAATAGAGTGTCTGGGTAGAAATGTAATAGACTGTAACAAGAATGGATCTGTGTCCCAGGTGCACCAGTCAATATATTTTTTCTTTTCTTTGAAAGCAATAAAAACCGGCTACTTAGGGGAAAGAAAAAAAAAAAAAAAGATAATAAGAAGCATTTATGTAGTGGGCTACCCAAGCATTGCATAAGGCATTATTTCTGAGCAGTGTAATAATAAACCTCACCTGCAGTGCCCCTAATTTTGTGCTCGGAGTTCACTGCGGACTTCAAGAATGAGATTAAGAAAAGGACACTATAAAAAAAGTCAGTACCGTAATTTCTAAATAACTCAGTAGAAAATTGATATGCAAATATTTCTTTTAAAAACTCTGTAAGCTATTATTTATAAGTATGTCAATTTTTAAAAGCATAAATTTAGTCTTTCATAGTACATTCAGTAATTTACAATTTACAAAAATAATCTTGATTATTACTGTAAATGGATTTGTTTGTGCTTGACTATTTACAAGTTTTGGGATTTCTTTCAGAATGATTCTTCTTTACATCTTATTAATTCTGACTCCAAATACTGACTGCAATCGTGCCTGTAAAAACAATACTATTGCTTACAGTTACTAAGCATTGACAGCAGAGGGGTAACATAAGTATGATATAATTTTTATATTCCAAATCTATAGACTTTTATTTCACATGCAAAAGTTAATCAGCAATGAGAACCTCAAATCTTTTTTCTCCTTTGTCTGCTTGGACTCTGATCTGGCACAGGCAACAATATGTACTTACCATAAACATTTCAAACAGTCTCATGGAATTCAGTTTAAAAAAATGTAGATAATAAAGTTCAAATAAAAAGGCTCAACAGTGACATTCCTAAGAAATATTCCTGGTTATAGCAAGCTTTACAGTATTTATATTTTTAATTCCTAGCTGCTTAAACAAATAAGCACCTATGCAGCTGAGACTGAGCTGCTGTTGGTACTCCATTGAACTCAGTGAGCTTCCAGGTGAGTGGATGATCCGGTTGCCCAAATCTATTTCAGCTGCAGGCCTAAGGTACATTCAAGCCTATATATTCAACTGATTACGCTTAAGCTTAATTTTGAACATGTGCCCTGTCTTGTGCAAGATAAATGTGTGAAATACAACTGGTTTGACTATGTGCCGGTCAGAGCAATATATTTGTCTCTCTTTAATTTTGGGACTTTATTCTTGGGCTTATAGTATTTAAAACCCAGTTAATTTCATGCCTCTGCAAAGCTCAATTATGTATGACATTTGGAAGAAGGAACAGGAGATTAAATCAATGACAGTTCACCATATTATGTCTCACTTTGGCAAGCTTAATTATAGGAGTATTTGTAATTCCTATTCCTGTTTCCCTGTACTTCCCCCAGGATGGTGTCAGCCCAGAGTGAAGGTTTCTAGTACTGTATGCCAATCAAAAAAGCAGACTAATCATTCTGATCTATGAAGCAGGGGGTGGCTAACTAAGAGCATGCTCCTAATCTCAGCCTAGAAAAGCATGAATGTGAGAAAGTGCCTCCCCTCTCTCCTTCTAGGCTTTAGTACATGCATCGAATTGGGGGTTTTTTTGGTATATCAAGTTCTCTGTCTACTTCAGAGAATGAACCTATCCAGGAAGGAGGAGTTAAACAACAGTTTCAAGTTCCCACATAACACGGCTGCAACACTTACTCTGTGTCTTTGCACTTGTGAGTTGTTTTGAACATACTGTTGTAGTAATCCAAAACACAGATGAGGCCTCACACTGACTACCTCTCGTGCAATAAAAACCAAGCTTATACAGTTGTTAATGTTGATTACAGTCAAGCATCTTTTGGCTACATGATTCAGGGAGGTGGTGGTTGGGGGGAATAGTAAACAAAAGAAATTAATTTAGTCAAGACTTTATTGCCATGATGTGTGTGGTATACACAATACTCATAATACCAACTCCAACTAAGGGAGATTCTACAGCTTCTGGTAGGAAATAAAGGTGAACTTGGCTATGCTATAGATTATGTTGTACTCTAAAATGTAACAAAAGATGTCATCTGTTTCCTTCATGCTGAGCTGGATTGACCAGGATATTATGTCCAAAAACCACACACATGGTTCTATTTTTTGAGGAAACATGATGCTCTTTTACCTGTTGCAATGTAATTGGATAATGCATGTACAAATGACTTGTTTAGCCTGCCAATGAATGTTGCTAATGCCTTACCAAAAAAAAAAAAAAAAAAAAAAAAAAAAGAAGCATATTTTTTGTATTTTTTTCCTGAGAGGCAAATCCAAACAATGCTAGATTTGGGAAACTGTTTACTGAAAAGCATTTTCTAATAGATCTCTGAAGAAGTGCAATTGTATAATTATTATTGTTCAGTGCATACAGTACATTGTCTCCATCACTCTGTACACTGCTGCTATTAGTGCTTGTTCTAATAAATCTCAATGTACACTGTTTAAACTGCTGTCATCTGTGTTCTGATTTATTAACATAAGAAGCCTTAGAATATTGTTTTTTAATGAACCATTTGTAACTAGTTAAGCAAGTTGACTGTTAATTGTAAAATTGTTATATATTGTACAGATTGATTTTGGAGAGGTGGGTGATAGTGGCAGCAATAACACTGAAACAGTAGCTTTTCACATCCTGTTCCTTTCTAACCTTTTTCCACTGCAGTATTAGTTTTATGAACTTTTCCTATGTGATTCTTCATGCAGTTCTTTTAAGTCTGGCAGGAGCTACCACCTGCAGTCTCAAAGAAGATAATTTTCTTGTTCGCAGTTCCCAGTTTTTATCTTCATGCTACAGCTGGTAAGAGCCTTTTTCCCTTTTTTTTTTTTCCCTTTTTTTTTTTTTTTTTCCCACTTCAGCTTGGTGTTTATGATTAAAGGGAGCTTGCAGTATGTTTCTCAAGTTTTCTGAGAGGGTGTGGGGAAACTTGATTCCTGATGTCTTCTAATAGAATTGAAAAAAGAGGTGCGGAAATAATAAAAAAAAGAAAAAGAAAATAATCACTTGACACCCACCCCTTCTGGCATCTTAGAAAAATAACAGTATGTGGGATTTTTCCATTATGTGTTCTTGTCAGTTGTTCAGCCCTTAAATCAATTACATTTTATTTAAAATGAAACCATAATAGAAAACAAGAATTTGGTTGGGAGGAGAAATTAAGTTTTTTTGTTGTTTCTTGGCATTGTAAAAAGAACAAGTGTTCAAACAGTCTGGAATGCTGCCTGAATGGAAGCAACAGCAAAGGAAGGGAAAAAACTTTCTTGATGAATGGCAGTGCTTGTTTTCATGTGTCAGAGTACACATCTGATCTTGTCCAAACTGATGCTCTGAGCCAGGCTGTACACTGGGAGCTTATTCCCTGTTAAAAAAATCTACAAGCAAAATTCAGCTCTGGTTTCACATTTCTGTAGTTGTGATCTATACTGTGCCTCTGAATGCATTGCAAAACAAATCTAACACTTCTTGATGACTGTTGCTCAGCAAAATTACTGTGCATAAGTGAAGTGTGAAAAGCTATATGTCATTACTTAAATGATAAAAAAAATCCAACACAACAAACCTTTGGGAATAGAGTCCCAAAGAGAGGCCTGTGAGTCAGCACTACCAGTATAACATCTAATTTAGCATAAAAACTATTAGTTAAGTAGGGAAGTAAATCTTATATTTAAATTTGATTTAACCAAGAGACAGATATGCTGCTTCTTAGCCACAAACATGTAGGTGCTGTGGTGTGAAGTGAGACAGTGTGGGAAGCTATTGACAAGATTTCATCCTGACTCAGCTAAAGGAGTTGCCCACAGAAAGCTGTTCCAAGTTTCACTGCCGGTACAAAAATCTGTTCTGATGTGATGATCCACAGCTTTTTTTTCCCAGCCAATGTATCAGACCACTTGGTTCTCCAAGTCCTTATTAGCCTGTTAAATATTTAAGTTGCTCTAAATGTTAAAAACCATATGTATGCAATATTGACTGTTCCTGCACCTGAATATGCAAAATTATTTTCCCGGTAAGCAATCATTACTAAATCAGATTAAGAGAAACTAAGCTGGAGTATCATTCAAAACTAATGAGGTACTGTGGACTAACTGAGGAGGTATTCCATAGTTTGTCTTGAGTGGTGAGTCTAATTTTACTCAAGGCTAGTAAATAAAATGTCTTATATTTGGACTGTACTTTTTCTTTCTGAAAGCTATGTCTAAGAAGTGACTATCAGGCAGAGTAGCTAAGAGACAGGCTAGGTTGTATATCCCATATCTATATCCCAAGTGTGTATTAATAACAGTAAATTTAAAAAGAATTTAGAACAAGTTAATAAAGTGTGCATATATGCGTCTTACAGACATGAATTTGGTGTGAAGACTTTTTTACCTGTGATTAGATTACATTAGATTAGATTTGTAATCAAATTGAGAAGTTCCAAAGTAAAATCAAGTATATAGATGCTTTTCTCACTGATGATTCTCTGTCTGTATTTCCTTCAGCTCAAATTTCACAGCTACCCCAGATTTCTTGAGCAGGTGTTTTCATAAATCAGTAGAGGAAAAAAAAGTTTGATTACACATTTGCAATAGGTTATACATGTTGGGCTGCAAGTGGACCACAAGTTCTGGTAAGGACATTAAGTTATTTTTTTTTAACTGATAAAATGTAAGGTGTAGATTATGTTTTAAACTTCTGTTTAAGTAGGTTATTTTTGAGGGCCTGGAACTACATTTAGCAGTCAAATAATTTGAGGTGATATAACACAAGGGCATACCCATTCTTCAGATCTAGCTCAAAAGCTGACTTCACTTAAATACTGATCTGCCAACCTAGTACAACAATTAGTCAGCCTGCTTTTTATGTTTGGTGACAAGATTTTTTTTATGTCACCCGTTAAAATGTTTAGTATCTGGAAACTGCTCAACTATCTTCTTATACCTATACATGTGAAATGTAGCATGAAAAGGAACAGCCTGAATAAGCAGAGAGATAAAAGAGGATACAAAATTCTTGTATGCCCTACAAACACCAACTTCATTTTGTTTATAAATACTCAGTATCCTGTTCAAGAAACTGATACATTGCTAAAGCCACATAGAGTAGGTTTCATAGACTGAGGTTAATTGCCCAGTATCACAGAACAGCTAGTGGCAACACCAAAAATAAATACAGGTCAAGCCTGCTGTTCAGATTAAAACATAAGGGGAAGAAGCAAGGAACAAGGTATGTCTACTACTTAAATAAGTATTGTATAGAGATAAATTTACCAGTGCCCATCAGACAGATTACCATGGACAATGTGCATTATGTCATGGTAGACAAATCCTTTGTTTTGTAATCTTTCTGCAGACTTAGTGGCACAGCAGCATCATCTACAGTTATGCATCCTCATACAGGTGGACAAGCAAGTCCCCAGAGCTCTCACCTAACACAGCCACACACACTCCCAGATGCTGGAAAAAGAGATTTAGCCATTTGGGCAGCATCCTCCAAAGGAAAGGCGGCATTAAACCTGCTTTAGGTTGCACTGACTTGTTGGTTTGCAGATTTGTCTTCCCAAGCTAGTAGTGCTAGATAATGAATGTAGTTTCATTGTATGCATTAATGTTTATGTAACAAATGTCCACTTCTTTTGGCTAAAAGATGTGTCCACTTCTCATAGCTAGTATAGTTTAAATGCAAAGATATTACTTCAGCAAATCTCTCCCTGGAGTATTATTTTGCACTTCTTGTTAGTAAATGCTTCACAGCTAACACATCCACCTGCCCATTAAAAACACTGCAAATAATATTAGGGCAATTAAAAAGAAGCAAAGCTGCGATATTTTACACACTTCAGACAGCGATAGTAACTTTATATCATATTACACATGAAACACAGAGTAAGTAGCCTGCACATCTGTCAACAAAGGTCTGAAACCTAAAAGGTAAGTCTGTGGAAGAACGTATAATTCTGTAACTGAAATGTATGATCCTTAATCTCTTCTGTGCCTCCTTTTCATCATTCACATGGCTCTAGTGAGAAGGCAGTGAAGTGGCACAAAGGAGCAACTGTGCAACACATTCCCTTTTCATCGAGTCAATAGATGCTGCCCTTAAAAGGGTGAAAGGGGGATGATCTCAACCAAAAGCAGAGAAGCCAGTTGATCTCCATATCTTGTAGCCTTTCATTAGTGTAACGCTTACAGTACAGTGCAGCTTTTAATGTTTTAATTGCTGTACAAGTGTCACGCTATAAAACAGCACCTACTGTCAGGAGATCTATCTTCTATGTGTACTGTAGCACGGATGATAAATATGTATTATCACAGTCTATTCTATGGCAGAGAGTAAAAGGTGGTTCCAATAGAGTTTACTTGAGCTGTGAACCTGAGGAGTATTACGTAGGAAACAGAGAGTACCTGTATTCCAAATGGGCTGTCAAAATTGTCATTATTTAGTACAGCCCTAATGGCATGGTGTAGATATCTTACAGGAAAGGACAACAGTGTTTCCTGCACCTTTGTTATTTTTTTTTTAATCCCTTCTAATGAAGAAACTGTTCACACACAAAAGTCCCATATAAATAAAACATAGAAGTCAATTTAAATACTTGCCTCTAGAAGCTTCTTATTAAAATTTTCTCCTGAGACTACAGATAGTAGTGGAATATTCAGAAGGATCTGGCTCCATAAAAGGTAAAACATACTTAAAATGTGGGGAACTTAAAACATTTTAGGACTATGCTTCTGATGAGTTTCCTCCTTGAATTTCTCAGTTCTCTAATTTTGTTACAGTCTATTTATCCTGCTGCCCAGAGAGGTTTCCGTAAGGAACCAATTAAGTTTCAGACACACAAGAAGTGACTACATCTTTTTACTGCTCTACCAAAATGAGAGCTTAATAAAGTAAGTCTACACAAAATTAAAATATTGTGATAGCTAATTTAATTGTTCCCCTATACTACATAATTAAAATAAAATTAGTGGAGTGATTTAAAATTTTCACTGCACTTGAACTATATAATAAAGAAATCCAGCACTGAAGTAGCTCTGCTGAACTTCATCTTGCTTTAACTTACATTTCTTCCCACAGTGGTCTCTAAAAACCATAATGCTTTCTGAGCAGCAATCACTGCAAGCATTATGCTAAGTGACCCCAGTACCTCAGCAAGCTGCTAGACCAGGAGTTCAGCATGACAGTGGTACTGTCTTTATACTCAGGAGCTCTGAAGTGATGTAAGTCATGGTATTAAGCTGACTGGTTTTGCTTATACAACAGAATCTCTAGAAAGCACCACGTTGGAGAAAAAAATAAAAATTAAAAAAAATTTAAAAGTCGAGTGCTGTTAAAACCACTTAGGTAGTAAACCCAAAGCATATATGTAGTAAGGACCATATCTGGTTCCATAAGTTGTTATTGTTGTGAAAAATAACAGGATCTATATTTAACAGAACCTTGCTTTCTAGGGAAGTACTCGTGCCATCTGCTGGACAGTTACAGAATTGAGCAAGCAATTTTTTCAATGGCATTTTATTTTGCTGGGTTTTAGGTGTTAAATTCTTGCATGTCTTTTGGAAATATCTGTAGGTAATTGTAGTATAGTTCAAAGTCACTTAAGTTGGGTGGTCTGGCAACTGACAGCACCTTTTTATACACTAAGAAGATATTAAACAAATTACCAGTGTATTTTGGTACTAGTTATGTGGATTTAACCTTTTCAAGTGAAACACCAACTCAGTTTATCCAGTTAGTTACATATAAAACTTCTTTTCTCCCCTCAGCTGGCTGGTTAATCATACTCATTTTATGATATGGTTGACTATAACAAGAAACTAAAGTCAGAGCAGTTAACATAGATTACAGAAACCTGAAAATCATCTGCACATGATTCTAGATTTCTATATTGAAATCAGTGACATAACTCCACATTTTCAGTTCTTTGGGCATGCCTCTATCTTGCATGCACCTTAGTCAGCTTGTAAATACATCTTTAGACACCCCTATGGGGTGTCTCACAGGTATCCAAAATTTCTGCAGCGATAATGTAGGATAACTATCTGACAGTAAAACAAAAATAATTTTTGAGTTACCTAATAATTACAGAAAGCATTCTGCATCCTCAAAGGTTATGCAGAAAGCAAGACTGTCCTCTAGATTTTACTATTAAATAATCTCCATGTTCATATCAACATGATCCCTCCTACGGAGAGATCTAGATAGGCTAGAGAGGGATCTAGATAGGCTGGATCGCTGGGCCAAGGCCAATTCCATGATTTTCAATAAGGCCAAATACCAAGTCCTGCACTTTGGCCATAACAACCCCCAGCAGTGCTACAGGCTTGGGGAGGAGTGGCTGGAGAGCTGCCAGGTAGAGAAGGACCTGGAGGTGTTGATTGACAGCCAGCTGAACACGAGCCAGCAGTGTGCCCAAGTGGCCAAGAAGGCCAACAGCATCCTGGCCTGGATCAGGATTAGTATAGTCAGCAGGAGCAGAGAGGTGATCATTCCTCTGTACTCGGCTTTGGTGAGACCGCACCTCGAATACCGTGTCCAGTTTTGGGCCCCTCTCTACAAGAGGGCCGTTGAGGTGCTGGAGAGGATACAGAGGTGGACTACTAAGCTAGTAAAGGGTTTGGAGCATGTGTCATAAGGAAAGGCTGAAGGATCTGGGTCTGTTTAGCCTTGAGAAAAGAAGGCTGAGGGGAGACCTTATTGCTCTGTACAAGTATCTGAAAGGAAGTTGTAGCAAGGCAGGCATTGGTCTATTCTCCCTAGTGACAAGCAATAGAACAAGAGGAAATGGCCTGAAATTGAACCAGGGGAGTTTGAGCCTGAATATTAAGAAGAATTTCTTCACTGAAAGGGTTGTAAGGCATTGGAATATCCTGCCCATGGAGGTGGTGGAGTCACCATCTTTGGAGGTGTTTAAGAGCCAGGTAGATACTGTGCTTAGGGACATGGTTTAGTGGTTTTGATAGGGCTAGGAAAAAGGTTGGACTTTGATGATCTCGAAGGTCTCTTCCAGCCAGAATGATTCTATGATTCTGTGATGATGTAAGGAAAAATTGTAAGCATCAACATTCTTAGCTATATATAGCTCTAATACTTGCCTGCTCTTTTACTACTCCATGGCTAAGACCCATTTTGAAGAAATGGAAGTCATCTTGCATATGAAATAAATTTACTCTTCACTCCAGGTGAAGATATAGCAAAGAAATGGCAGAAGACAGAGCTGAATAAGCTGCCTTGAAACTGCTCCCGGTGTTAAGGCTTGTGATGTCCTAGGCAAACGTACAGACACCTTCATTCTGCAGGGGTTGGACAAGTCAAATCAAAGCACAACAGAAAGTGGTAGTTAGGAGGAGAGAGCAGAGTTTCTAGAGTTATATGGACAGGAAAATAAATTAAAAAAAAAAAAACCCAAACCCAACAAAGAAGTAGAGCGTTATATCTTTACATCACTTCATGTTTTTCTTGCATAGAATTATTTCTGTCTTTCAACTATAGATGAACCTGCTTTGCAGATGCATCAGCAAATGAGGCTTCTGCCAGTAAGTCTTGATTAATTTATTTATTTACAGAGTGTGTAAGCCAAAACAGGCAGGATGCAGGAACAACCATAAAATCATGGTTGAAATGCAAAGAGTGAATTTATTCTTGTTACCTCACAAATTGGGGCATCTCCACAGCAGCACCTGGGCAGAGGTACACAGGCAGGGGTGCAGTCGTCAGTCCTTGCTAGGAAGTGAACAAACTTTTGTACCTGCTGCTTTTGTCTGTATATCAAGGTGTAGTTTTCCACTCTGCTGAGGTATTTCCCACATCAAGGCAGGAACCTCAAGCATGTTCGATAAGGTGCCTCTGAGTACTTCACAGACCTATGTTATATAAACACAGATATTCTACTTGTCAAGCATACAAAGCTAAGCCACAGTTTACTAATTGTTGCTAAATACATGTGTTTTTTTGACATCCCAGCTGCCAGTCACTTGAGTAAGTTTACAGTCCTCTTTGCCAATCTTCCATTATTTTCTCACAGAAGGGTCAGAGGGTATATAATTAAAGAAGGGATAACACAAAATGAGTTCCCATGATTGCAAAAATGGGGAAACTGGAGGAATAATTTTTACTCTGACACCAACAACAAGTTTATATATCATTCAGGGGAGCTCACCTAAGAACAAAGGTCATCCTAGATGGCTATCTAGGCAATCTGGGGGCGTGGTTATTTTGGTCATATTTTTTCATTATTTTTTTTTAAAAGATGCCTGGGTCATGTTGAGTGTGCAAATCTGACCTTGTTCCAGCAATGCATAAAGGTGGACTAAGATCAGGCTAGAAAAGTGCTTTTGTTAATTTCTATGAAGGATCCTGTGTAGCAAAGGCAGAGGGGATGTCTTTTCACTGTCGTTATATGGCTCTGTGCTAGGGTACAGAAGGTTACAGCCCTGGAATTCCCCAGGGGTAGCCTTGAACTCACATGAGAGAAAGGATTTTCCTCTTCACGACTTGGTGAAACAAGATTTTTTTATTCAGGTGTTGACTCAGGCAGGTTTTTCATTTATTGGTTCACCAAAATGAGAGAGTGCCGGGGCTGAAGATATGCTGAAAGGTCCTAAGTACACTTGTGTGCCAAGTGGAAAAGTGCCTAGTACTGGAGGGGTGGGGGAAATATGTTAGGTTTCTTCACTTGGCTGCACAAAATTACAGAATCACAAAATGGTGGGGGTTGGAAGTGACCTCTGGAGATCATCTAGTAGTTGCACTCCCATTCTCTGACCTGTGGCATGAGGATGATACAAACAGATGCAGCAGAATTTATGGGGGATCATAGGATGTTAGAGTAACAGGAGTACTGCTTAAACAAGTAAAATGAAAGTATTAGTTATCAAAATCAGTGCTAGGATCAGATTGAGTGTGCTTTATGACCACGTCCTAAGCAAGACAAATACAACTACATGTTGAATAAACAGTGCCAGCTGAGCTTAAAAACCTGTAGAAAAAAAAGTATACTGTCAAACAGCTGTAAGACATACACAGTATAAATACAAATCAAGACTGGATAGGCAATTACACTTTAAGAAATTCATTAGCTTTTCCTTCCCTTTACAGCCTTTTAAGTTCTGTTAATGTGTTTTGATTAAGTAAATATGTACAGGATTTTTTGTTATTGCAGTGCAATATGAATTACGGTCCGACTGAATTGCAGCATTTCACATGATTTCAGTTCAAAGTCTATATATAACCAGCTTTGATTTTTCAGCACCCTCCAGAATATGAAGAAAACTCCAGCAGCCTTTCTTTTCATCTTAGATAGGTGAGGTAATATACTCCTCTTTTTGACTTTTTATTTGACTTCCTGATACTCTGAACATTTTAAAATAGTATGGAAGTATTGTAAAGAATAAACTGAAACATATTAAATTAAATAAGTGATCATATGAAAAAATCCTTAAAATGCTTTTACATGAGAACACTACTTCAGAAAAAAAAATGCCAAGCAAGTAGTTTTTACCTGGCAACCAGGTATAATATTCATATTGAAATGTAACTTTACAAGTCTTTGGCCATAGTTTTACCTACCGTAATTGCCAGAAGAGTCTGGAAGATGTGCTGGAAGGTTTAGCAGTTGTATGCTCATTGCTCTTGCAAGAGAATAGACTCATCATTTGCACAAGGATGGGTTGGCTGCTGCTGCCTTGGCTCACAGATTCCCCGTGGTGCTGTCTACTGACTCTCTTTTTTCCCCTTTACAATTTTTTATCTTTCTACATTGGTGCTTTCCCTCTTGGATCCTTGAGCTGATCCTTAATCCTGTATCAATAATTTCACTTGTGTCTGCAATTTTACTTCTATTATTTTTCATAATTCTCACAATATAGCAAATTTCTCAGTAGTCTGAGCCAAATACATGCAGCTGACCTGTTTCAAAACTGGCCCTTGGGTCATGGATATCTGAGTCCATAGGAGAAGAGGAAGATAAAATGAAAGCCCATGGCTGTTTCCCCCCAGCCCCAGACATCACTAATCTTATGCTTTTGTCTAGGTGTTTCTGAAGACTTCCACAGCCCTTTTTCCCTAGCTGAGCTTCCAGGTAGGTTATGCAACCACAGTTGAAAGGCAATACCCGCTCAGCAGACCTACCAGCTTTCACAAAGGTGTAATTCGGGCAGAGTCCTGGAGCACATCTGGGCTGCTTTGTTGGTAAAACACTAGAATTAGCTGAATCAAGAACCCAATAAACAGTAATGTATCAGTAACTCCTAATGGGAAGCTAATTGTTACACAAGTTACTGTCTTCTAAGATTGTAAATTTTGTTTTCAAACAGTGGCATTAAACTGCTAAGGAAGAGGCAACTATTTCCCTATCAGTTTACACTGGTAATTCATAATTCATCATACAGCACTAGAGGGCTTAACTGAAGGTCTTTGATACAAGTATTGAACAATACACTGTAGAAGCTAGGTAGCTAAGATACTGTTGATTCTTTCCAAGCAAAATATAACTCAATCTAAAAACAACAGACTTTTTTTTTTGGTAAATATTAATTTATTTGGAAGAATATTGTAAAAAAAATTGAACATGGGCTTGACAGCTGGAAGTTACACTTGATACAGAGCTTTTTATAGTTATCATTACTAATGTCATAATATGTTTGCTGCTGCAACCAAAAACTTTGTTAAACAGGTTGGTGATGGAGGAAGACTAGTTCCAGTACCCAGTCTCAGTGAAGCTGATAGATATCAACCTCTGAGCCTTGTGATTAAGAAAAGAAAATGCTTGCTTTCAAAAAAATCTAAATTTGCTTCGACACCTTTCACATTAAAAGATATTCTTCAAGGGGAGAAAGAAATTTCTGCAGGTAAGAATTCTATCTTTCTTCAAAGTGGAAAAATGCGTGTTTTCTAGTAAAGACTGACAGTAGACATAGTTTAAACTGTGCAGGTAGTATGATGTCTCTTTAGTATATGTGTAATTTTTTTTTCTTGCTTAGTCATTTAATAGATATCATGTAATAGACATCTAAGAAAAAAATACAAGTCAAACTGGTAAAGAAAGAAAAAAAAGCACTTTCTGCGAAGAGTGTAAAAAGACATGTCAATTATACTAAAAAGCCTTGATATTTTCTGAATTAACATGAAACAAATTCCGTTAAGCCTTGTGTTTTTTGACAAATTGCAATGGGTTTCTGATAAATGTATTGATGTACGTTAGTTAATTGCTACTTACAATTTGTTTTTAATGTTCACCTTTCTATGTATATTCATTTTAAATGTGTAAGACTGACCTCAGTTCTGCAGCTGTTCCCTACTAGTAATTCCTCGTATTGAACTGGGCTCTTCACAAGGCAGAGACATTTATAAACAGCTATCTGGTTGAAGTAATTAAAATACCTTTTTGTTTTTTTCCACATGTGTAATCTTTTTTGTGTATTTAAAGAGCTTAACTGTGTTTAAATTGCCTTTGGTATGCAATATCAGAAAGTTTTGAGGGGATTCAATGAGAATTAAAAGATACAAAATTGAACTATAGTGCCTACATTTACCTGTATTTTTCCTTTGAAGTCTCTGTAGTTCACATTTACCTGCTGTGTTTTCTCAAAACTGTTTTATTGTTTTGCTTTCTTTTGAGGATAAAAAAAAAAAAAGGTCCATTTTAACAAAAAGCATTCATCACATTATTAACTGCACAACAATTGCATTAATTAAAAACTCTACTAAGATAATCAGTATGAGCACAAGGCAACAGAAGTATTGGTTGACCCCATAGAGGGGTGATTCTGTGACATAAGCATGTTGAAAATGATTGGCATCCTACTAATCTTCCTAGCCTTACATTCAGGACCAATCATCTGTCTTGTCCAGAATGAAAAAAAAAATAAATTGAAAAATCTCATTAAAAAGTGAGAAAAAGGCTACAAAATCCCATTAAAGTGTCTCACAAAACCTTAATAGTCTTTTCTGTAAAAGTTAGATGTCACGTGCAGAAGGTATTGTTCTTTAATGTAAGCAGAGAACTTTGTAATATAAATTCCTTTTTTTATGTGACAAATACAAGCATTTGCAATTTTTTAGCATTATGAAAAAAACTGAACTTATTTTTGTTAAAACCAAGGACAAAAAAGATTCATGCTAGGTGACTTTATAATGTCACTTTATCCTCAAAGCTTAAAAGGACATATCAAAAGAGTAACTCCAGATTCTCAAATGTATTTGGATGCTTAAACCCTGTGTTCTACCTGCTCTATACTTTTTAATTGGGCAACCAATGTGTTCTAATATTTTTCTGTTAGTATAACGGAAATGTATTTAAGGTTTTAAATATAGCATTATAAAAATGCTTTGGCACTTTTCCTTTCATTGTACAATAAATTGATGCAAGCTTTAAGTCAGAATTTAACCTATTGTTTTCCTGACACACCCATGTCTCATTCATGTATTGCAAAGATTAAGAAATGTTAGGTTCAGTTGTATTGCATCTGGACAAATTTCAGAATTCACTACACACACAGAAGCTTTTTTGTTCTTAGTTTTAATATTCCATGTGGCTTCCACCAAGTCAGTTTTTGTTTCAGAGCCTGTGTCATTAAACTCAGAACACATTGCATGCCTAATTTATACAAGTACCAACAGCATACTTACAAGTTAAAATACAGAAATGCAGAAATAGTCCTAATCACCTTTTAATGCCCAGGATATATCACATGCAGTAACCTGGGCACAATTCTGCCAGAGAGGCACAGAAATCCCTCAGACCCCTATGCATTCTCTTTCCATTAGTCATTAGCAGTAACACTGATAAATAATGCTCAGTGTAGCTCTGAATTTCACATTGAAATGGTTAAGCACAGTAGAAACAGAATCATTTATTCTCTCTTTCATATTTATTCTACTAAAAGTTAAAATAATTAAAATATCTTGTTACAAATATAAAGCGCTGTGTTAAAAAAACCTGTGTTCAGACTTTTTGTCAAATAACAGTTATCTTCTTTTACTCAGGTGTCTCATCTTACCAGTTGCTGAACTATGAAGACAAATCAGATGTTTCACTTAATGGTAGAAGAGGAAATCAGATAATGAATGATGTTGGTTTTGATGTTGCTGGATCAGATTCTGTTGCCTTTAAAGCTTCGTTTGGCATAGTGACCAAACATGAAGTTGAAGTACCAACATTACTTAAAGAACTCACTACAAGGTTATACTATATATTTTGTTTTCTGGTTCCATAACAGTATTTCATACTGTTAGATTGAACCTCTGAATGGTGAGGTTTTGATTATTTTTAGCCAAATATTTTGATATTTTCCAAGAGTCTCATGTTAGATCTCTGGGATTAGACACATGACCTTCTGTATAACACAGACTAGAATTTTTCTGAATTAATTCTTCTTTGAATTATAGCGCATTTTTCAGGAAAAAAAAAAAAAAAAGAAAAAAAAAAAAAAAAGAAAAGAAAACCAAAGAGGAATAGTCCATCCAATGTTTTATCTGTTTTTTTTCACCCTATAGGAACTTTGAAATTTAATTCAAATGACATTACCCAACTTCAGGTTTCAGAACTAGGATTTCTTTGTCTGTCTGATGAACTAGAATACCGTATGTCTTATTGTTCAGGTACCTTCAGGTACCTGAAGGTTTTATGATGTTCTTACACAGTCTTTTATTTGAAAAGCAAAGTAGGTTTATCTACTTGAATTTTTCATAACCTTCTGTGGTTATGAAATGCAGTCTCCATTTTTCCAATATCCTTGTTGAGCTGTTGATGCTGAAACTGGATTTGGTATTCCTGTAGTGCTGACACAAATGCCAAAAACATAGAGACATGGTGGACTAATTCTAGGTGTAATTCTCTATTTTATATTTCAAAGATTATCCCTTGGCCACAATGTCATCCCAGTGAATCTTAGTGTTGCATTCCAGTAAATTATTTATTATGTGGGATGTGATATTTGGCATTTTCAAATATGTATTGTTTCCTTGTACTTATTTACCAAGCACTGCAAATCATTTTGTATCAATAACCTCTGTTAATCTGTACCTACTTTTTCCCAGTTTATTTTTTACCTCCAAACATTATAATTCATAACTGGGGATGAGGCAGGGTGTTCTAGTCTCTTGATAGAATTATACAATATTACAGTCTAGGAGCCAATGCCTGTAGGAATTATCCTACAAACACTTGTTTTGTGATTGTTTACAACTGACATAGTTTTTTTCAGTTATAGTTGGCAGGTATCAGTTAACCCATTTTTATCGATTGAGTGTATGCCAACTTGTATAGGCATCATTTAGGCTCCTAACCAAAACTTTTCCATCATCGTAAGCACTATAGAAGCCCAAAGGTAAATCATTACAGCTATTGATTTTACTATCTATTTTACATAAATTCTTACTGACTGGTATTAATTCTGTCACTTAAAAAAATTATTAATCAGGGTGTGTTGACAGTTCCTTACTGTCACTAAGAACAGGGTCAAATGGACGGACTTGGAATTTTCCAGGAGGTTCTACGTAGTCTCTCTAACATTTGTACATTACTGGCTTGCTTTGAAGTTTTTAGTGCTTCTGTTCCAAAACACTGAAAATCAATATTAAGTACCCAGAGACCTCCTCAGCCAGTTGGTTTACCACTGTGAGACAGAAGTTATGGTGATTTATTTATTTATTTGAAGTTACTAACTCCATTAGGTGCTTCGTAAATTGCTAGTAATCTCTGAATTTCCTTCCTGCCTCCTTCTTGAATTTAGAAAAATAAACTTTGATCATTGCCTAGTCCATCAATCAAGAAAAAGTAGGATGGAAATTTTGTGCGTGGTCATGGAAAGTATTAGAACTACAAGACAATGCTCCTTAACTGTCCATACTGGAATGCGTGGAGAGACAATGAGGGTAAATATGTTTGACAGAGTTCTTTAGCATAAATGAACAAACATAAAAAGCTCATTTTTATAAATGTTATGGTTGGATTTAATTGCATTTTTACTGAAGGAAATCAATATTATTGCACTGATGTAAATTGGAATAGAAGTTGGTCTTTTGTTAGTATAGCTTGTGTGACTGAGGGATGGGAAATGCATGATGCATGAAAGGATAGCTAGACCATGAGCCATTGCTTTGGCTGAAGCCTCAACAAAAATGTGGAATTTACTGCTTCTTAATTCAAGTCTCCAATAAACATATAACTTATCTTTCATGAATATATTCATCTTCTATAACACATTGGAACTTCAGGCTGGTATTATTTCAAGGGTTGGCATTTTACTCCCTGTCTTATGTTCTTCCTCCCTCTCCCTTTCTCTCTTCAGTGTTTTTGAATAATTGCCCATTACTAGTATTTATAAATCATTTAAGTAATTTTCAGTGAGTGAGTGAAGTTAATTTACTATCTCTGTATCAAACTTTATTGAAATGCAACACTGTTAATATAAAATTCTTTAGTTGTGAAATTTGATCTTCAATTTCAAAGCTTCCTCCTGGCATTATAATTCTCAGTATATAGAGTTAAGAGTTATTTGCTTTTTCATTTCATCTGTAACTTTTTTTCTTTTGATACTTTTCTGAATTATAGTTTCACATTATTGAAGATCAGAATTATAAAGGGCGGGACAAAGCCATTGTATTTCCTGCGCATACAACTATTGCTTTTAGTGTATTTGAACTTTATATTCATTTGGATGGTAATTTTGGTAAGTGATGTGCATTACTGTCATTACTGCTATTATTAATAATGGTCTGAGTTTTTAAAAATTTTCTTCATCTTGATATACATGATCCCTGATCCCATTCAATGTTGTATCTCCATTTTATGAACATAAGCACTTCGACTTTCTAAGGGAATCAATTCTTGAAAATATAAAAAAAAGCAGGTACTGGAAAAGTGTGTCAGGGAAACATTTTTTATAAGTTAAGTATCATTTTATAATTTTAATTAAATCCCACAGTTGCATGGAACAAAAAAAAAAAAATTCCTTCTATTTCCAGCCTGCAAAGAACAGGCTTATGAGACTATGATCAATTTTACATAAAACAGTCAAGTAAAAAGACTTGAATGAAGAAAGTGTGCAGAATTTCAAAACTAAGCTAACACGGGCATTTAATTTCAGTCTGATATATCATTACCACATATGGATGTCTGAAGACATTTAGGAAGAAATAATCGCAGTTACTGAAAACTAATAAAAAAAAAAAAAAAAGGATAGCTTCTGCAAGTTTTTCTTCTTTGGGGGAAAGGGTAGTGCTTATGCATTTACATTTTTTGCACTAATTAAAGTGTAGCCTGTAACATTGTCAATGTTACCAGTGTTGTTTGTAATAAACCAGAAAGTCAATTTTAGGATTTGATCTAATACTTGATAGTATCAAATGCAAAACTCCTTACCAACTAATGTTACAAGTTTTAACCACTAGATTCACAGGAACTTAAATACAGAAATCTCTGGGAGTCACGCAGCTGTTTGAGGAATTGCTTGAGTCTCTGTAACATTGTGACTTTTTGTAAATGGCAAGGTAAAGACCTGTCAGGGAAGTAATCTCTGTCTCTACAGATCTGTACAGCACTGTTTTAGAAGTTGCAAATAACTTTGTACCTTTTGGCATACACAGTATAAAACTTCCGTGATAGGAACTCTGCATTGTAAAGCACCTTTTTACTGACTTGTGAGGTATCTTCACCTTTCTGTAAAAAATTAAATATACTCCAAACCAGGTATAATTTCTGGATTAAAAGTAAAAGAGATAATGCTATTTCTTTGCATTCCTTTCCATAATGTTCAACATTACTTTAAATTTTGGAAGTGTTTTAATTTTATTTTTATTTTACCTTTATGCAATGATAGTACATGTACCGTGTTTTTGCTGAAGTCATTATCCATGAAATAATCAATGAAGCTGATACTTGCATTTGCATAATTAAAGATGATTCTCAATTGAGAAAGTTTAATCAATGGGATATTTTCAGCCTATGATATGATTATACCCCCGCTCACGAGGTTAAGCTGGTTGGTGTATGCAGCCTT
>JAAGNO010025900.1:11342-30016 GCA_033439905.1 Ceryle rudis
TATAATACAATCTTACTCTGTGGGGTAATCGCCTTAAAATGAAGCCGCTCTACACTGCTACTGTCCTCCTTTGAATTCAGCTGCTACGTGAAGCTGCAGCAGCTTCAACCACAGGGCTTTGCCTCCTTCCTGGCATTTCAGTAGATTATCTCTACGCTTCGCCATCGCCTCGAGATTAAGCTTGTTTTACTACAAATTCAGCTGATATTTGCTCTGCGTTCAACCGGCACCGCTCACGTTGTCCGTGTTACAACAAGCAGCATTTATTTCGTTGCAGGATGGCTCAGCCGCATTCTCACCACTCAGCCCTGAAAGCAGGATTGAGGGAAGAGCTAATGCTGAGCAGAACCTTTTCTTGAATTAAAAACCCTTCAGCAAAGCCACTCGGGCTGTCTCGTTTCTGGGAATCAGTAACAGCAATGACATGCCTGGTGGGAATGTTCCAACAGCTATAAGAAAGGAAAAAGCATCATTAGTGGACCTAAAATTAGACAGATATACAATACTTAGGGACATGCATCCGCTCTTCTGCTCCAGCCTAGGCAACAGGCAGGACAGGACAGTTTTGGGAGTGTCTAGAGCTCCAAGTGCCACAGAGAGTCAGAAATCTTTGACAGCTTTCATGGTGCACCGGCAGTGGTTGGCAGAAAGGAGCCTGGGGTGCACCACAGCTCCTTCTCAAAGCACCAGGCCCTCTTCCGAGTCACCGCGCGGTGCCGGCGTAAAAGGATCTCAGGAACCAGCGGAGCCCCAAAGACAAACGGCGCACGAGATGGAAGATTTGAAAGGAAGGAGCAGCAAGAGTGAGAGCAACAGCTTCTTTCTCCCTCACCCCAGAAAAGCCGGTGGCAGGTAAGTGTGATGTGGGCAGAGAAAGAACAGGATTGTCCTTTGCTTCTCCCAATTAAACCTGATTGATTACGCACTAATCACAAGAAGAAGCAAATCTCCACCCCATCCCAGTTCTGAGCACGTTCCCCACCCAAGTGCAAAAATCAGGAAAGGAACAATGAGGGTCAGTCATCTGGAGGTAGAACAGGAATGAAAGAGCAGGAGCAGCAGAGGGACAAGCACAGGACTGCGGGACAAGAGCCACGGAGGGCGAGCTGGAGAGGCAGCACCTGGACAGCACAGAGAGCCTCCCACAGGGCAGCCGGCGGGCAGCGGGAGCAGGAAGATGAAAGCTCGTACGCATGGTGTTTGGTCAGAGCTCCAGGGCAGGACAGCTGCTCTCTCCCAGCACATCTCATCCGCGGGGAGCTCAGCGGCGCAGCTCAGAAACACCCTGATCCGGGCTTAGAGATTAGAGCCCCCGCAACGCCACCGGTTCTGACTGCGAGCTGGAGAACAGAGCAACTGACAAACCAGCTTAAGAAAACCATTTTTATTTCCTTTTTTTTTTTTTTTTTTTAATTTATTCCACACCCCCCTTTTTTTTGTTGTTGTTTCTGAAGTCCCGACGTTTACAGACACGCTTTTAATTTCCAAAACCACAGCTTCGCAGCCATCGAAATGACAACGCGGTTAGAAGAGCGGCTGAGCCAAGACCCATAAATACCAGCAGAGAAAACAAGGGACAACCACCAATATTTCTATACAGGAACTATTCTTTTAATGTCACATTTTGACAATTGTAAATGGTCTACAGAACGAACGTGGGCAAAAGGCAATAAGTGAGTCTTTTGAAACACTAGATGTAGAATAAACAGCGCATTATCAACATTTACATGATTCACATCAAATTGATGACATCCTAAATGTATTCCTTTTAAAGGATAGAAATTTTTCAATAAAATATTACATTTCATTTAATACTCTGGTACAATACTTCATACATTGCAGGAAAAACAAAACAAAACAAACCCCAACGAAATAAATGCAAGGTCTACTCCACCTAATAAGAGGATCCTTTTTCATTAGTCTTTAGTATTGTAATAAAAAAAAAAATAATCACAATAATGTCATAAATAAACAGGCTTGAAATTATTAATTAGGTTTCACTATTTAAGAGGGAGAAATTACAAATTAATTTGAAATAATGAAGTTACGGGTAGAAAATCAAAACCTGACAACACATCCTAGTACCAGCTGTGATTTTTTTCCCATCCCTACAACAAAAAAGGAAAGAGGTTTTAGAAGTTCGTTAGCCGTATCCTAGTTAATCGTGTCTCAAACACGTTATCTTAAGAGGAAAAAGGAAAGTTTGGTCAGGATTAATAGGAGAACCAATCAGTCCTACCAACAGTTAGCTGAAATTAAAATGTATGCTAGAAAACATTCAGTAAATCAAGTCTGCAGCAAATTATTCCTGCTGGCAGAAATTATTGTGCCTTAGGAGCCGGGTTAAAGTTTCCCTTGTGGTATAAAGTCTCCTACAACAGAACACTTCCGAACCGCGTCCCTTTTCCGTTCCACTGATACAGCAAAAGCTTCTAAATCAACGCTTCAAATTTATTCTCTAAAACCCTCACTAGAAATACATGAAACCCACATTCGCTTATCTCCCCTGAACCAAAGGACATTCCTCCTCCTTGCTTCATCTGTCTTCAAACTCCAGCCACGGTTTAAAATAAATTTAAAAGCACATTTTAAGGACAGTCCCTCTCTAGGCGGCGTGTGAAAGGCAGACAGAGTTTGTTTTGCAAGGTCTCCCCTTTGGTATTCAGCAGAGCTCAGCGCTCCACTCGGGAGAGGAGCATTTACTCACAATCTTTCAGATTCTGCTCCCTCCTCATTGACATTCTCCCACCATATGCTCCCCAGGATTAATACACATTCTGCAGTAAGAATTCCCTGGTCCAAAGAACAACAAAAAAAAAAAAAAAAACCAAAAAAAACCACAGAGGAAAAAAAAATAAAATAAAATAATCCTACAGCGGCAGGTTCTAAACAGCTAAAATGAGGTCATAAGAGGCAACTTGATGTTGGCCACGTAACTGATTGCTGCTTACACAGGTCCATTTTTTAAGACACATCACATTAAACTGAGTTCCTAACAGTTCAGATTCATTGAGGATCCTTCTCTCCTTTCTCTGGACTTCCCCCAACCCCGGCCCAGAGTTCTCAGCTTGGAGCAGAACAGCTCCAAACCTAAAGGCGCGTCCCACCTCGTGAGAACGTATGAAGTGTAGAATTCCTCTAACTCTGCACGGTTTTAGACAAATGTTTAATTGCTGACAACTGCTCTGTACAAATACCAACACTTAGAACTGATCCCTGTTCAGCAGGGGTGAAGCTGTGAATAGGGACAGAAGCAGGAGATGGCAAATAGGTATCTCACTACTAAACGAATAGATTTCTCTCTCATCACGACTAGAAACGTTAGAGCTAGGAAGGGCACAAGCATTTTATGACTAGAGCATAAGGCTGTGACAATAAAACTGTGACATTATGGTGTGCTGGTGACAGGAGTTCCAAATAAAATCCCAAAGCCTCAAAAGACAAAAAGGACAACAGGCAAACAAAATTCTGCTGAACGTTAAAGAAGCACCTTCATTCAGTTCAAACAAAGCGTTCAAATATTTGATTTTGCAAAGCACTCTCAGGAAAAGGTAACGTAATCTCCCACTTAACCTTTCACAAAGCTGCATTAACGACATTCTGGGCTTTAGCTTAATTTCACTAGTAAGGCCAGTAAGACAATTCCAGCGTCCCCACCCCCTCGGGTAGAGCGGTTTAACGCAGCGCTCCCCACCGGCACCCGCCGCGTGAAAACGGCAATCATTCCCGAACGCCACTTAAGTGCCAGAACTTCCCCCAAAACCACGGGGAAAGGTGTTGGAAGGACAGCACCGGTGCCCCCTCCTCGGGACCCATTCTGCCATTAACGAGTGCGCGCTAACGGCTGCCAGGGGAGCCTGGTCCAGATAACTGGACAGAGCAAAGAAAGTGAAGGAACCCAATTAACTGGCAGCTGAAGAGCAGGTCTTCCATCTAGAGTCTCTAGGAGAGGACTTTGTCTCATTGACAACAATCTGAAGTGGTTTCAGATGAATGTGATTTTTTTTTTTTTAATTGAATAGGAACAGCAAAAAAAATCCATGCAGCTCTGAAAGGCACTTCAGGTAGAACAGTAATTAACTCCTGCCTGATGGAGAGAACCAGAATGAGCCTGCTGGCCTTGCTGCCCGTGCTGCCCTTACAACTAAGGCAATTTTAGCGGATAGTCAGCTTCTGGGTGCTGCTTTCCTCACCCAACTTTAATTTATGACACTAGGTATAAGGCCTGACTAAAAAAAAAAAAAAATAAAACAAAAACGCCCCCCCCTCAAAATACCCCAGAAGGTTCAACAGCTTCCACCTCCCCAGCAGAAGGGGGAGAGGTCACCTCACGCTGAGGTAACAGCCCGCACAGTGGGTGACACTGGTTTTAATGTGCTGTCAAGGTGTCACCATGTGACTTCTTAAAATACCTTAAACTCTACGAGTTTAATCTCTCGCTTAATGGATGAGCCCAGATAAATTAGCACAGACAGTGTCCTCACTCGCTGCGTCTTTTCGAGGGATGCAGTAAATTCTGGTTTGGGTAGAGATTGTGTAAAAGAGATTTTGTTTGATGTAAAGGCTCCCTTGCATAACTCCTCAAAAACAGCCCCTCCAGCCACTCAGCTAAGTCATAACCAAAGCCCTCAGTTATCTCAAAAAGCACCTTCATATCAATAACCACTCACCCCTACGAAACTCGGTCCGAGTTTGAAATGTATTAGGACTAATTTTATCACGTAGCTGATTCTATTCACGCTGGTTTTCAATCAGTCAAGTATTGTTCCCATCAGTATTTTACATTAGTGTAACGGATTTATCCACATCATTGCTCTCCCACCACCCCCACACCACCCCCCCCCAAAAAATAGTAATTAAAATCAATCCCACAACTGCTCAAGAAGGAAAAAAACCCAACTAACAGACATACTGTGAAACAAAAATACAGTTTAAAAACCCAATGGATGACAGTCCAACAGTTTGCAGGATTCAAAACTGACTCTACAAAGTTGTTGTCTACATTGTAGAAAGGATTTCCTTTTATTTGGAAAATGAGCAATTGCAAATCAGGTATTGGAGAGAAGAGATATAAACAATCTGTAGATGGTCTTAAGTTTTGCCTACTGTTGAAGGATTAAAACCGTAAATAAAAAGGTACCAAGCCCTCAGAGTTCACCGTTCATGTGAAGCTCCTTCCAACTCTTTCTTGACCTTTTTAAAAACCATATTCGTTTCTGGAAAGGAAGGGAGAAGATAAGAAGTTATTTAGAAAAAAAAAAAATATATAAAGCCCCCAAACAGATCAGTTATTTCTTATTCAGACATTATCCAGAAAGGATCCATTTTGATCTAAGAAAATCTTCAACTCAACCAAAAGTCAAACCTTGCTTATAAACCGTGTGGTGCTTTGGCAGTAGGAGAGGAGATTGTGTACAAACCTGGGAGAAGGTCCCTGGACTAAGTGGATGAAACACACTTACCAAATGGAAAAAGGGAAAATGGGATTTCTGCGGCCTTTGAAAACCCAGGGGGAAAAGATGACAACAGGCTTTAGATTAGAACCCAAAAGAAGTTAATGACTAAAGACAACTTAAATTCAAAGAGATTCCTTTGCTGTATTCCCAGCCTATTAAGTGAAGTATCAGATAAAATTACTAGCTAATAATCTCTCTTGATACATATATATAGTCTGTCATCTGACTGCAAGAACCAAATTACAACAGATATTTAAAACCTAACACAGAGAATCTACAGATCTCTCTCCCAGCAAAAGCAGGGACTTAATCGTTACTCGTACGACAACAACACTACACCGACTGCTCGCACCACGCAGGCGCAGCAGCAACTTTGCTCGTCACATCTTTTAGGAAGCTGAGCACGAGGTGAAGAGTTCTTTGAATCTCTTTAGACATACACAACTCCTTATCATCGACCAGGAGCAAAGATCGCTTTTAAAAGATAGAGGAAGTTTAGACTGTAGCTGCTACTCATCTTTTGCTCGCATTGCAGAATTTCAGTCTCCTGAATAATAAAGACTTCCAGCTTCTGTCCCTGGGGAGTCAGGATGTGAGAACAAAGGTCAAACTAGCAAGCTAATATCCCACGTTAGAGTCATAGATTCTAATTACTTATAAGAGAATTACAGAACTATGTAACAGAATTACTAATAGAAAACAACAGATTCTATAGTGGGATGTTAGCTTGGTAGTTTGTTTCAAAAGGGTAGACATAGGTGCAACTTAATCAAAATTAGCTTCTGGAATTTAGACACCCAAGGAGGGCTTGATGACACGCGTTTTGGGCATTAGAAAGTCCTCCTCATAATGCTTCTCGTAGTTCAGTTTTGTGAGAATTTCCTCTCGACGCTCACTCGTGAACCCACGTACCTGCCTTTGCACGGAAGGCTCTCTACATCATCTCATCTGAAACTTTTCTGCTGTTGCATCAGCCCCACATTTTCATATACTCTAGCACTATCTTCTCTCATCCTGAAATGAAACAAGCATTCATAGTCTGAAGAATCCAGTTTGAGAAAGCCGTATTTGTACGCACAAAATAATTCGGCGACATTTTATTTTGCTCAATTTACTGTAAGAGCAAAGCACAGAACAATGCTCCGGGGCAGAGTTGCTGAGAAGTCCTTCTCAGTCGAGGTCCCTGAAGGTTAGTTAGTACAGTTCAAAACTGACAGATGAACAAGAGAAGAGAACTTACTCTGGACACGTTGGGGTTGGGGTACAGGGTGGAAGAGGGCTCTGATCCCCACTTGTCTGGTCCGATAAAGAATATTTAATGTTCGTGTATTCGTGACCTTTTCTCTTACTCTTCTGTGAAGCAAAACACAACAAAAAGCCAGGTTTTGAATTACTAATAGAAAACAATCGTTGAAGCAGTGCAGAAGTGACACGTGCAACTAACCAGCTATGTTCTTCAGAAGAAAGGCTTGGCTGTGAGGAGAAGAGAGCTCAGTTCTGCAGATAACACACACAGCACGGCTAAGACCTAAAGATTGGCTTTAGCTACTGGTTACAAGACCTGAAAAGCCTCACTTTTTAGCATTCCTCTTTCCACCACTATCTCCAGCAGAACCTACCAACCTCATGAACCAGCACCCGTACACAATCTTCAGCTTACTTGGCAGAAGAAGCCACACGTCATCCTTTAATAGCCAGCACCAGCCCATGGGCTTCCCACTGACCTTATTTCCAGCTTGGAGCTGTGGCCAAATGAGTAACAACGTTGTTTGTAAGATCTCTAATAAAATAACATCTTAGCCCATTAGGTTTGATATAAAAAGAAGCCAAGCTGTCTATTTGTATTCTGCAGCATATGTTACAGGCTGCAGCCAATTGTGCTGGCGTTCCTCTAAAGATACTCCAGTGAGCAAAGCTACGCTGGATAAAAAAGGGGATATGGCTTTTTTTCCTTCCCAAGATGAATATTCCTAACACATGCACACACTGAAACCTACATCTAAATTACAGTTTTACAGGGTGATGGGTTTTCGGAGGGGTGGTTTGGGTTGTTTTGGGGTTTTTTTTTTTGGTGTTGTTTCTATTTTCTTATTTTTTAAACG
The DNA here is from genome assembly GCA_033439905.1 of Ceryle rudis. Taxonomy (NCBI): domain Eukaryota; kingdom Metazoa; phylum Chordata; class Aves; order Coraciiformes; family Cerylidae; genus Ceryle; species Ceryle rudis. Next base: position 18,901 of record JAAGNO010025900.1, read on the forward strand.
CTTGAACAAGTACTAAATAACTGGCCTGAATCAATCTCACCAGAGAGGCTGTCAGAGCCTCCAGGGAGTTCTGGCTGCTGAGTTTCCATCAAGAACGCTCTGTAGAGCAATGTAGGTTGAAGTTTTTCCAAGACAGCCTTTCAAGGTTTCCTCCAAACTTGCTCAACTAGTTCTGTCATTTTAGTGAACTTCTCCCCTCTCAGCCTCCTACTTACTCCTGACAAATCACTCCCAGTCCAGCTCAATTACTTGGAAAGTTAATGCTACAAAAGAAGACGATTTGAACAAAACTCAAAGGTTCAAATTCTGCTGCATTCTGTGTTTATTGGCTACAAACCCTTCACCTGCCAATAGTATTCTGAAGCCCCAAACTGGGGCTTGGTTCCCCCCGCAGTTGCATGATGAATGGCAGTTCAAGTTACAGATCTACTGCAGTGTGAAAGCAATTTAAAAAGAATCTGTCAGTTCTATTACTTAAGCTGACTGAAACAGATAAAACAAGCCAAGATAAAGTAGATATCTGCCTTCTCTTCCTTCTGCTTAATTCACTGTAATTATCCTTTCTAAGTCAGAATAATGGAAGTGTAAGAATGACTTATTTCCTAGATGTAGGGGCATATACACATTTCCATAGGGGGGAAAAAAAAGGGTAAAACAAAACCACAAACTAAACCAAATTCACTTTGCTTTTCTTCTGCACTGGTAAGGAGACAGGCAATATTGAACACAACCCTCAACCCCATGGAATCGTGAGGCTCTCAGCGCTGCAATGCAAGAGGGAAAGCTCTAGTGAAGCAGGGGAATTATCTTCCTGAATACAAACCAAAAGCGGGTGTATCAGTGGGAATGGATGCAGCTATTCCCACAGCCACGTCTGCAGGCCAGCTGGTGGCAAGTCCTGCCCGACAACAGGCCAGCCAATGTGATCTCCTAATTTCTTATCAGAGCTGGCAGACAGGGAGCACAACCTCGTACTGTCTCCTAGAAAGGTGCCCGAATTGACTTTGCCAGTTGTTGGGGTTATTTCCCAAATTTCACCCTTTGCAACTGCAATTAAACCAAGGGTAGAGAAGGTTCCAGAAGTTAAAGTTTCTCAAAACACAGCGTTTCATTCCCAAATTACCTTATTGGGGTGAAATTCAAGTATTCTGCATAGCGGTCTACTACTCAGCCAATTTTTGTTTGAACTCTATCAAAACATGCCAGGGGAGGTTCAGGTTGGAGCTGAGGAACAACTTCTTCCCCTGCAGGGCTGTCCAGGGCTGTCCCAGGCTGCCCAGAGCAGGGGTGGAGTCCCCGTGACCCCTGGAGGGGTTTCCAAGCCCCTCCCGTGGAGCTGTGGTGCTGAGGGACAGGGGTCAGTGGTGCCCTGGCAGTGCTGGGGGAATGACTGGACTTGATCTTGAAGGACTTTTCCAACCTGAACAATTCTGTGCTTTGGAGCATTCCCGTTCATGTTTTTTTCAGGACATTGGTTTCTATTCAGCACAAAGTTTTGGGTTTGTCTGAGGGGTTCAGTGCTGCTTTACTCCTATAGCTGCCACTACCCCAGCTGTAGGTCAAGACCCCCTGAAGTAAATCAGCGTTCTACTTCCAGTTTCTTCAACTTTTCTACCTGTGCTTTCTGAGCTAGTAACAGAGCAGAGGATGAAACACAAGTAGCTGAGCCTCATCACTATAGGAGAAATACACTGCTCCATTCGACAGCAAAATCCTACTCAAAATCCATTGCAACCATCCAGAGAGTTACAAACCTACTTGGCAAATGGCAGCAGCAGAAAGAGACCATATTCAAAGACTTGCATAACTGCACAGACAGAGAGGTGAGGCAGCTCTAAGACGAAGTGAGACAACAAAGCCAGGGAGAACAAGTACACCTGAGGGATTTGTTGTTCTTCACTTTGTGTCTAATCGCCATCAGAGCGCACAACAGCTGTCCTGGGGAGAGGAATAATGTCTCGGTCCTCTCTGCTGAGCAGCACAGCTACGTCACGTTGGTAAATACAAAATAAGCTCCAAAGCAGCCAGAAGCCACACAGGAGTGCCCAGCCCCAGCTGGCACCCTCCAGCTCTAAGCAGAGACTACACCTCATGCCTGGCGCTGCGCTAAGCACGCACCTCCCCACATCTGCCTCTTCACTCGTGTGGGTTTCTCTCCTTCTGAGCAGCAAGCCAGCTGCAGAAGGAAAGATATTGAGATTCTGAAAGAAAAAGATCACAAATCCCAGATGACCAGAGGTCAGGGCAGAGAATAAAAGCAACAGGGAGTAGAACGTCAGTTCATTATTACAAAACGAGGGAACCTCTTTAACAGACCGTAGAGCTTGAGTGCAGTCAAGTACTTAAACAGGAGGAATGAGGTGAAGGTCTTGCCACAACATATTTCAAAGCTTTTCTCATCTTACCACACCAAATCACTCGTCAAACTGATTTTTGTTGGACACTGTGCTGCAAGGTCACCACACTCTTTAATCGTCCAGCCTAGTATACTTTCCTCTTACTAAAAAACGTGTGCTTTAGGACTCCAAAACTGGCACCTGAGTGACCACCATTTGAATTTGATCATCACACAGTGAACAGATTTGAAATCACTTTAAAACACAACAGAGCACAAGGTTCCGTGTTAATTAATTGTCTTACCTTTTATTCCTCTTGCATGAAAAACTGGATAATAGGGAGGGAATTTGAGAGCTGGGGTGCAGGGACTGAGGGACAGGAAGAACATTGCAAGCATTTTCATGCAAGGTAGCTGCACTCACATGGAAAAGCCTTTCAGACCACTGATTTTTTTCCTCTCTGCCAGCAGCCAAACACACTGGTTTTATTTTATGTTTTTTCTAATTCCACCTGATAGTTTAAGCAATTCTGAAGCATAATGAATTGAAATATAGGTTAACTTCTTTGAGCAGGGTCATCAGGTTGCAGACCCAGCCTTTTCATGATGCATTGGTCATACAGTCAGCAGTCACGCCTCTGAAAGTCACAGGCAGCAAGCGAGCGACTCCCCATTCCAACGATAAAAGGTTCTCATGTAGTATTTTATACTTAGGGCAAATATACCTGCTCCTCTTCAATTCTGCGCTGTAGCGTTTCAATGTAGTGCTGTACGGCCATGTAAATAAACCTGTACTGTGCTTCTGTCTGAACCATTCCTGACCGCTGCGATCTCACCATCTGAATGGTCTTTGGAACATCAATATCACAGTCCACACCTAGGAGGAAACATCAATGTTACGAGTAGCAAAATCAACTTTGGCTTTGGAGGAGAGATCGGCCTCATCTTCCAGCAGGACACGGCGTAGTTGAATGATCTTGTAATAAGGAAGACTGACAACATTTCACACAATTAATAGTAAGAAAAACATAATCAGATTCCTGGCTAATGCTCTGCTGAAGGTTTGCACTGTGCTGACCTGGAGCAGGGTTTCAGCACTCTGACTCCAGCTAAGTCAAGAGGAACGTGCAAGTCCATTCTATGCCAAACACGCACGGCCAGTGCGTAGCATCACTAGAATCCTCCCTTCTGTCAACACTCCCAGTGTGTCACCGTGACGTATCTGTCAATGTCCCACAGGAAAACAGAAGGGGAAGGAACCTACCTTTTTCTCTGATTATGTCAATAAGAATATCAATCACAATGAAAGTTCCCGTTCGCCCAATCCCAGCACTGTAAAAAAGGGGGGGAAAAAAAAAGTTTATTGTTTTGCTCTTTCTGAACAGACACCAAGTTCCAGTAAAAGTCGAACATTAAGAGACCTCAGAATTCAGAATTAAGAGCCAGAGTCAAAGCCACAAGGCCAGAAGTAACTGGAGACCTAATAACTTAACAGAGAAGAGGCAGAAGTCATAACAGCACCTCTGTACCTCGGTGTTTATTAACATCCTCGAATCAGAATCTGACCCTACGAGGTCAGATCTGACATTTCCTTGCCTTATAAAAAGTACCTCATTTATAAGCCAAGACTGAGGAAAGAGCACTCAGAGGAGGTGGGAATTTCCAGGATCCTGCACCTCAAGTGTATCCAGCCAAGACAGGTACCACCTCCTCATACAACATCAGAAATTCTGATTCCTACAGACATGCACAGTCTGAAGGGAGCCTGCTTCGAAGGGAACCGTTTGACATCTATCTAGAATACATCATTTTGCCAAACAGAAACCACAAGCACCTTGACACAGGAAAGTATGAGCAGCTCTTGGAGAAAAGTGGCTTCTTTTAAAGTTTTCAGCTCCCCTCACAAAAAAAAAAAAAAAAAAAAGTACAAAACAGGGATCCAAAGGAACTCTACAGGCGTAGGGAGCAGTAGCAGGAGAGGCACAGTGCATCACCATACCTGCAGTGGACCACGACTGGTCCCGCATCAGAAATGCTCTCCTGTTTATGGTGCACCTCCTCTAGAAAGTCTAGTACACCACCAGGGTCACTCGGGACTCCATGATCAGGCCAAGTCCTGAAGTGATATTGCCAGACTGTTCTCTCCGTGTTGCCCTGGAAGGAAGATGCCAACACTTGAAAACAAAATCCTTCAGCTCAAAATCCTGCTAAAAGCACTTCTGCAGCAAAGCCGAGTCAGAGCGGAAGGTGGTGAATCCAACCTGCTGCTCAGGATCCACGGCACCACAACTCTCTTCAAGGAGGGAACAAGCCAGAGTTCTTCCTGGCCTGACAATCCCGCCACCTCCCTCCTCAGCTCCCTCTTCCCATGTAGGTGTTTCCAGTAACATTTCCCTTCTCACCTTCAGAAGTCATAGCGAAGATCTGTCTGAGGGTGACCAACAGCGAGGGACCTTCACCTGTCGTACGCATCATTCATAGCTAGTGGCTCTTACCCTTGCACTTCTTCCCACTCGGCTCCATCCCAGGTACATATCAACCTGATACATTCTGCTTCTTTCCTTCTTACATCATCTGTTTTGCACTCTGATCCAAATTGTTCCTTAACGAGGAAGTGCCATTTCCACGCTAATTCCCTGTTTCCTTCCTCACCTTTTTGCATTCCTTCCCGTACGTGCTCTCTCTACACACTAGACCCACTCACAACCTTTTTCAGCTAGCGCAACCACTTCCATCAAAGGGAACAAACGCCAAGCTAGACTGAAGTGTGATTACTTAAAAGCATCGTGCCTCTTTCCAGATCTCCTCAAAGCTCCGCAGCCCTGCATCTCCTGCCAAAAAATGCTGAGGTGTAAGAATCGTCCATTATCCCAAGGACAAAGGGAAAGATCTATGGAACTAAACCCAGAGCTTCAAAGAAAGAGACAGGGCTCAATTTATTAATCTCATAGTGCTTCTATTGATTCCAAAGAAACACTCTGTTTCTCGTTTGGTTTTTGTGATCTGCAACCTTATTTTGGGGTGGGGGGGAGGGTGGTGTAGATTTTAGGGTGAGTTTTGTTCGTGTGATCACCAACCTAAATCGAAAGGATGGATTTACTAACGTAACTTACTTGTCCAACTTTAGAAAGCTTAAGTTCTCTTAGCGTGTAATCGTGTGCTGCACTCTCCTTAACATTCCGAACACGCATAACACCGTACTCCTTTAGGGAATATTCATCAGGCCAGTACTTGACGCACTTACTCTGCAAGATTTAACAAAACAAACCCAAAAAAAAAAAAAAAAAAAAGAAAAGAAAAGAAAAGAAAGAGAAAAGCAATCAGGAAGAAGAAAGGCTGGTTCCTAAACTCGTTAACAAACATTTCTGAAGCTTTTGTCTCTGGCTACACAGAGCACAATTTCCAGAGCCGATAGGACAGTTAGATGACAAGGTAAAGAGCATTTTAGGGAGAAGTCTCTCTTCCCTGTAACAAGCACCAGATGATTTCGGACAAACAGGTAGGAGTAATCTCTCCTTTCAGCAGCTTTTGTGATCACCTTAGTACCTGCTTTGCCCCAATACTTACAAAACCCAGGGATGAAAATACTGTTGCTTTTACCTCCACCCTGCTCCTGGTTTCAAACTACTGAGAATTTCCAAGGGAATGTTGTAGCTTTACAGGCTGTTCTACAACAGGCTGCAGAATAAATACAAGTCAAAGGTACAAGCCATTTTTAGCAGAAATGAAACTTGGATGCTTGTGGGGTTCTTTTGTTTGTTTGCTTGGTTTTGGTTTTGGTTTGTTTTCCCCCATCACTCAGAGCAGAAAGGGCGAACACAGCTCTCCAATTCAATCACCACAGCAACAAGCCATTGCTCCTTGTGGCAGGGGACCGAAGCCTCATGTGTCTGCAGCTTTGGAAACGTAGAGCTTTCCGTGCCCTGCTTTCCTCTCATCTTTGGCCAGGGATATATTCCATCTACTGAAGAACAGATTTACCTATCGCTACTTCAGTCTGGTTCCTGGGACAGTTCAGGAAAGAGTAACTCCTGTTAGCCCATGAACACGTCAAGTCCACACAGCATCAGATGAGAAATCAGTGTGTATATAGATGCACCTTCCAGCAATAGCAAACACAGACCAAACACCCAGTACTACAGAGAAACATTTCCTAGTTGCAGTTACTACTGAGTAGTTAGGAGAAGACGTGGCAACAAGAAAGCTCCTTCTGCCAACACAAGATGATGGAACACACATTTTCCAGCCTACTTGGGCAACACAATCCTTTCCTCTTCCTCTTGCCCTTCTTTCCCTGCCATCTCCAAAAGGGTACCAGCTCAAGCAAAGATGAGCTTAGCGTATGCCAACGTAACCTGCTGTTTCAACGCCGAACTCTGAACGCAAGAGCAGTTGGTACAGCAAGGCTGAACAGTACCACGCAAGGTTAAAATACGCTTTAGTCTGGCAGAGGAGGTGCAGGTATTACCAGCTCATTTGACAGCCTCCAAAACACTACTATTTTACTTTGCAAGCATTTGCTGCTCCTGCGGTGCATTCTAAAGCCTATTCAGAACTCCATGCAGATCCGAGATGCTTCATAGTTCCTCGGTTCCTCAGGCAATGTGCTCTTGAAGCCATCTCTGCTGCAGAGGTTTCTCTCCTTTCTGAAGATCTGAAAGCATCTTGGCCCGAGATAAAAAAGTTTTTAAATCAGGACTGTTATTTGTAATCCTTGAAGAAGCAAAATAGGAATCAAGGAAAAAAGAATTAAACAAAAAAACACCCAAGAACAACAACAACAAAATCGATGCACGAAGCACTGATTAAGTAATCAGACATTAAACTGTTTTATGCAGCCTGAGCACAGAAAAAAAGGCTTAGAGAAATCTGGAAAGAATCATTGAGAAACTGCAGAGGAGCACAAGTCATTCGGTAGGTTATCAAAAAAAACCCCAAAGTACTGAAGTCATCTCTTCAAAAAGAGCTCCATTATGTATTTCTCTTCTTCTAAGAGAAAGATCTAAGAGGAAGGTCACTGGAAAGGGGTAGTTTCTCCCTCCTCCAGTGCATTCTCAGGAAGGAGACACAAATCATGTGCCTTTATAAGGGCGATGAATAGGAAGAAGTTTACAAAGCCTAAAAAAACCCCAGAAGACAGAGTCTAATGGTTCCTACAACCACCACCAGTGGCAGCTCTGATAACCAGATTAGGAAGAGAAGCCATAGAAATCTACTGCTCTTTGTCTACAGTACACCAAACTTCTTCTTTTTCTGGTAAGGAACCCCTGCAATTATCAGTCACCCACAGAAAAACCTCAGCTATACTTTCAGGTCCTTTTCTTTTAAGCGAGGCTCATTTAACAACACAACAGCTTTGCATTCAGGAACAGAGCAGTGAAAAAGGAGGACAATGGTAGGTGAGAAACCCAGAGAAACTTTAAAAAAAGAAAAAAAAAAAAAGGAATAAAAGAGAAGAGAAACTGTTTGCCAAGCAGAAAAATAAAAAGACCAGAGCAACACATTCCAAAGATAAAACTGCACTGCAGACAGGAATTGGTACGTGACCGTTGCCAGAATATCAGTATTCAACTATTTCCTATTCTTTCCTGCCATCAGAAGCCAGAACGAAGCGAGAGCCTCAGATTGGCCAGAAGAGAGTGAATAAGGCAAGATCTCTGCACTTGGAAGGTAAATCGGGGGTTCTGGGGATACACCAGGCAGGAAGATTTCCTCTTTCAGAGCTCTAAATACTGCGAGGGCAGCGGACAGAGGGTTTGCGGATTGCCGAGGCGGGACAGGCAGCAGTGTTCTCCCAGAACAGACCACTCGGAGCCAAAGGACCTGACTTCAGGAATAAAAGTTGGCTGGGGGGGATCCCAGCCCAGGTACAGCTTCAGCTGTAATCGCCAGCTCAGCACATAATAAGGATGTCATCAAATTCAAGCATATAAAAGTCCTAAGAGAGAAAAGCATTCTAGTAGTCTAGGAAATGGGGCTCGAGTAAGATGAATCTGGGGCAAGAACTTTCACATCACGTAGTTTTTAGGCAAGAAGCAATACCATCTACGTTCATTCTTAAAATAATAAAGTCCCCCATTTCTGCTTTTCTAGCAAAGTCCACACAGGTTTGGTCTGGTAAAATAAAGGGCAATACTTTTGCTACAGGAACAGGGAGCTTGCCCCTTCCAGTACATGGAAGGCCTCTTTGACTGCAACTTGTTTTCCGGTAAATAACTTCAAAATACGTAGATCTGTGTTCAGTGGCTAAAATGTAATCAGTTAGCCTTTAAAAAAAGGGGAGGCCTGATGATAGGATAGGCTGCCCAGGGAAGCGGTGGAGTCACCATCCCTGGAGGGGGTCAAAAATTGCATGGTCATGGTTTAGTGGTCATGGTAGTGTTTGAGTTGATGGTTGGACTTGATGATCTTAGAGGTCTTATCCAACAGCCTGAATTCTCACAGGCACTAATCAAAAAGGACACTTGGCACCTTCCAGGCGTCCAGAGAGAGCGGTGGCACACCAGATTTCAGCATATACATCTAGAGAACCAAGTCAGTTTAGCCTTCGGTTGCATTCAAATGTCATCTCCTCTCCCAAGCCCAGTTTTGAGTCCGTTTTTACCTTTCCTCTTTCTACTTCTTTTGTTGTCATAACAATAACTCGAGAATTCTCCTGGAACACCATCCTCCAGAAATCATTCACTGTATTCTGTAAGCAACCTTGAGTAGCAATGTAGCTTTTTTTTGGCTTCGAGTTGTTGCACTTGGTTTCAAACTCAGGCTAGGGAAAAAACAATAGAAAAAAACCCCAGTGACAAATGGTTACAAGACTAACTCGGATTTCGGTGAGTATGTTAAAGAGTAGAGGGGGGATGTGCCAAGGCTCCTGGGGGTAGGAGTATGCTTACCATAATAATATTAGCATTGATATAGTCTGAAACGGGTTCGTTTGGATCACCATCGTGCAGAACAACTCTGGTATGATCAACTGGGGGAATATATATGAAAGTTAAGTGCTTGCATTCTACAGTTGTGAGCACACGGCTATTTTTCAATATCCCACAGACAGGTACATTTCGTACTGCTCCCAGAAGCTATTAAGTTAGCAAACTCAGTAAATTAGTGGCTAGAATATTCAACCTTCCCTCTTCTGCCATCCACAACGGGAGTGGCCAATTGATAACCAGCTAGATGAAAATAAGTGTTCATGCCCCCCAGTAACTCCTGAGGACATGGACGGTCAAGCACTAAGTCAAGACAAACAGCCTCTGGATTTGCAATATGCAGTTTCATACCCCTAATTAATCCTCTTAAATTTAAGCGTTCCAGTTTGCTGAATAACAGTTTAGGGGTTTGACATTTTGAAATGAAAGCTGAAGATAAAAACCAAAACTTGGGAATCAAAATATTGGTATCTACAAAGGGCAAATGTTTGAACACAAATTGGAAATTGCAGGGGCTAATGCCAACAACAGAAGAGGGGAAATTATCACTGAGGAAAAAGCAAAGCAGTGCTTAATTAACCCTGTATTTAGGAGCTAAGAAAATAAAGCAAGGAAAAGTAGCAGGCTTGCATTATAATGAAAGAAATCAATACTTACAGGGTAAAATGTTTTTGTATCTATTTTTGTTCTTGTTTTCTTGACGCTGACCTTCTTTACGACTATAGAGAAGTTTGCACTCTTGCTGCTGTAAAGTCTAAATGAAAACAGCACAAATAATGGGGTTTAGTAAAAGCAGTACGGACTGTTTCACCATCTTCAGTGAGCTTTTCTCACAAAAATGATGGTCCTTGATTATAATACTGGAGACTCGAGAGGAAGAGAGGAAGGAACTGGATTTCTCCACTCAGACTTAGGGCGGCATTGCTTCCAGGGTAGGTAAGAAACACAGGAGAGTGAGTGACAAGACAAGCTATTTTCCACCTAATAATAATAAACACCTATGAATTGAGAGCTTCTTTAAACCAAACTCTACTAGTAAGTCCTCACAATACTGTTCTGACCAACCAGACACTAGTTGGTTCCTTAAAAACTTTAGCTGGAAAACACTGTGCAAGGAAAACACAGCTGCTTACGAAGGACTGCAACAAAGTTTGGTCTGTGGCCATCTCAAAAGGCAAACCAAATAACCAACACAAGCAGCATTCCACAGAGCAGGTCTAAATAAACATATTTATCACTTGTTTTTTCTCACCAGGCATGAAAGTTGTAAGTAGGACTGTATTTCTCCTTCTTGCCAAATCAGGCAGGTGAGGAGTTAAAGAATTTCCCCTGGACTGGCATTAGCTTTAGTGCCAATGCAGATGAGTAATTAAAGCCTTCAAAACACTGCCAGCCTGCAAAGGAGGAGGGCACTCAGTGGTACGGTGGGTCTCTACCTGAGCTGGACTGGATTCCTCCAAGCCTTGCCAGCCCTACTCCTCTCCCTCAGCTACAGCCAGTCTGTAGTAACACCGCTGGAAAGCCCCAGAACAAGGCCCTGAGATTACAAAGGCTGCACTACAGCAGTGCTGGGACACGAGAGGGGATCTTATTAATGTCTATAAATATCTGAGGGGTGGGTGTCAAACGGAAGGAGCCAATCTCTTTTCTGTAGTGCCCGGTAATAGGACAAGCGATAACGGGTATAAACTTGAGCATAGAAATGTTTCCCCTCAACATGAGGAGAAACTTCTTCCCTGTGAGGGTGACAGAGCCTGGAACAGGCTGCCCAGAGAGGTTGTGGAGTCTCCTGCTCTGGAGACTTTCAAACCCCTCCTGGATCTGTTCCTGTGTGGGCTGCCCTGGGTGACCCTGC
>JAAGNO010025902.1:6765-23675 GCA_033439905.1 Ceryle rudis
TTACAATTTCAAGAGCTCACAAGTGCAGGTATTTCTTCTATAGCTGGAAAGCCACAGCAGAGGAGACAGTGGGAAAACCACCCCAGTATATTCCACAAATCTGGCAGATGCTAATCTTGGCTGGAGGCTACAAACAGATCAGATGTATTAATATCCTGATTCTGAACAGGCACTCAAATAGGTATCTCCTCTCTTACAAGACATCACACCCAATAGACATAAATTTGATCCTGTTTTAAAATTTCTAAATGCAAAGACTAAATTTAATTTTTTTTTTACCCCAAAAGTACCAGTAACTGTTACAAGGTACTTTTTTGTATAGAACAACTGCTTATACTCAATCTCATTTAAGTGAGATACAAATGGAAGCAAAGGCTTCATAGGTTAATTTCAGGGTTTTTGGAAGTGTATTTTCTCTGCTCCACCACTATAACTCTTACTGTATTATTCTTTTTTGTCTCTGCCGCTAGAATTGAAAAGATCAGTCATGTGTGATCCTCATGACATGGGTGTCACACAGCTGTACCCTTTTTCAGGATATTCTTTACACTAATGAAGGATCCTATACAGTTCACAGTTCAGCAACCATGTTGTAGGTATGTAGTACAATTCTAATTTCTTCTCAGAGAACAGTGCTGTGTAACCTACATTTCAATAGTAAACTAGATTAGCAAAAGTTACCAGCTGCCTTTGGAGCCATGGTAGCAGGCATCTTGAGCTTGGGCCCCACTGAAGAATTCATCATTGGCTGCAGCACAGTGCTACAAGTTTTCCTGCTTTGGGGTTTGTATACACCAGGTGTGGGGAGAGATGTCACAGCAGCACACTGCAAAAGCAGGAGATGCCAATGCCATTGTTAGGAGCTGGTAGTAAGGAGCCAAATGTAAATTATATTCATGATATGAAACTTGACAGCCCGAGATAAAACTGAAGACTTATAAGGCAAGGATTTAACTCTAAAAATAGTTGAGAGAATGAACTTTTCACCTAGGCATAGCTGACAAAGCATAAGATAATGAACATGGGAACTTGTTCAGTTCTTCCCAGTGTTCAGGAAAATAGGGTTTAATACAATCGAGAAAATAATAAAGCAGGCTACTTTTCAATGAAATACATGGGGTTGTTAAAAGGGCATCAGCACTCTTTTTCCTAATTAGAACAACTGGCAATACTCTAGGCTTTTGTCCAGCTGCTTGGGTCAAAAATGTGGAAATTATTTGAATTAAATGTAAAATAAACTGAGAGCAGATGTTACACTGACTGTAATAACAGTTTTACATGCAATGCATCGCTATCATATCACTTTTGAACTGGCATGACATAAAGAAGACATGGAGCATTGTCACTGAGTTTAAATCTGACCTTCTGCTGGGTTGGCAGAATTATTATTAAACCTTTAACAATTGATTCTCACATTGTTGTATTTATACTTTCACCTTTATTGATACAGGAAGGCATTTCTTTAAGGCACTAACAGGAAATAAAGATGGAAAAATAAATTAAAACTTGATATATAGGAATAGATCAGATGTAAAATAGTTTGTGCACATATATCTTTGGTAGATATTATTCTTCCTGATCATAAAGCCTTCAGGCAGATTTTCAATTGCCAGTGGCATACTCCCATTTAATTTTGGAGGTTGGAAAGTTAAAAAAGGTGAAAGATAAATATCTAACTTTTGATTATCAGATGTTTTAAGTTACTGAGTGATAACTGAGTAACCACTGGATCACCATGACTGCCAATCCAGGATGTGAACATTCAGGATACCCTGGTTACTTCTGCTATGCAAAGTTAAAAGAATTGATATCTATATCCAATCCAACAACAGATGGCATAATTTTTATACTTTTGTCAGCACTGGTGTTATGTCATATCACAGCAGATTTCTGAGCAAAGCATTTAAACTGAAGGTATTGTGAGAGAAGACTGGTGGTCTCTTGAAAGATTAATAATTTTATTATCCTGAATGATGTTTGAGATGAGAAAGAAAAGAAGTCAGTAGATTCTGTAGAGACAAATTCACCAACAGAGCCCCTGGTGCGGTTGACATTCCATAGGCTGCACATATTTCATTGTAATGTCCCCTTCCTGAAAATGAAGGTCTATACTCAGCAGTGATGTGAGTCTAATTTTAACATGGCTGCTCCTCATTACTTAGTTCTGTCCCACCCAAAATCAGTACGCTGACTTAGCCCTAGTTCTGCATCACAGTATCCCACTCCATCTCCATGCTTAGTATTGCCAGCACAACGGCTTGTGGGCACATCCTGTGGATAAAACCAGGGAACTAATCTGACCAAAAACTTTGCAAACAGAAGTTTCACAATTCGGATTAGAGTCTAGACATGCTACTGTCCTTTGCCAGGTAGCTGTGTTTACATAACAGATGGCTTCATACATGGTGGAGAGAAAGGAATAAGCGTAATGAAAATAGACAGATTACTGTGAGACACACATTTTTAATCTACCGCTGATTAATAATCTTCCACTTATTTTCCTGTAGTCCTAACAACTTCCCAAAAATATCCTGTGGGGGAAGAAAAAAAAAAAAAGCCCCAAGGTCCTTTGCACCTGAGTTTATTCTTATCCTAGCTTCGCCTGCGCCAAATTTTCAAAATAAAATTAATAAAAGGAAGACTCATCCTAGTTTTGTGGAGTTTTACTCTCTTATATTTGTTTACTGAATAATTTATTTTTTTCATTTTCTTTCTAAATATAAGTCACACCAGAGATCTGCTCAGTTAGACTGAAGGTCCACTAGGTCAATATCTTACCTGCAACAGTAACTGAAACCATATAGCTGGTGAGTAGTATAAATATATATTAATGCATTTAAAACTTAACACTCATTGAAAAAGAGCTTTAACTGTATTTTGCTAAAGTCATTAAAAGCAATTGGATATTCCAAAGGGTTTCTTCCTCAGCATCAGAGAAAAAAGAAAATACATATTTTCCAAAAAACCAATTGTTCTTAACCTGTACTATAGTATGTCGCTCTGTGGAGGTAGTAAGAACTTTCCTTCAAACTGCAGCTGATTCACCTGTAATTGAGATAAAAAGGAAACAGGAATAGTGACTTGGTACCTGGCAGAAATTTTGCATGGCTTGAAGGGAGTCTCTTCTGCCTGTGCTGACAGAGGCTGAAGAGCTGGACCTGGCAAAGGCAAAAGACAAGAGGGTATGATTGCTAATTTGACCAAACAGCTCAACCAGACCCAAGAAACACAGCTCAAATGGCGGTGAAGAAGTGTGATTCTCACTCATCCATAAAGGAAAATAAGCAGTGCAGGAAGAGTAGTTAATCCTTCACTTGAACATGGTAGATTAACTGGCCTAAATTTAAGTCATTCCTTGTTTTTACTTACTGACCTGACAGGGTAGGTGATGACATAGCCTCCCAAGCAAGTACAAAGGACAAAGGCAATCCTTTTGTAGCCAGCTCCTCTCACTAAGCAAATCTTGGAATCAGGGGAATCCAAATAATTTAACAGATGTGAAAAAACATGTATGTTTGCAAAGGATACCTATTTTAAATGACTTTTTAAAAATCCAACCATTTTCTTTTGCAATTGTTACATGTTTATGACAGACCTATGTAGCTAACAAGAAAAGAATTTGGTTGAAACTAATACTGTACTGTAGGTCTACAACAAACTTAAAAATATTAGCTGGTTAATGATGGCCAAGACCTGATCTAGAGTTTACAATTGCTAAAATTGAATATTTTTTAAAAAAAATTACCTTCCCCACTTCTTTACCTAATTCCATCAAGTAGCTCTTTGACAGTAAGGTAAAATTTTTGACAGAACCAGAGTGAAATACCATTGTCTCCAGCCTGCTTTGATATTACTTTAATAATCAATAGGAAACGGCTTTGTCCTTAGAATTTAATTGAATAAAAAGATGTTTTATATTTTCAAGTATCATACTGATTAACTGTTAAACCAGTATAAAAGCAATTCAGAGACTAATTTACACACTCTGGTCAAGCTACATGCCTATGTCAGTAACCTTTTAGAAAGATGGAGCATAAACTATGGACTCAAAATGCCATTTATGTTTAAGAGCTTTCATTTTTAATACATACAATAGCCAGTTCCCACTGGAGAGTGCTCTTTAGCTTTATGAACTTTCAGGTTAGCATGCCATATAGAAAAGACTAGTTCAGTTACTCTTAAAGTTGATTTGAAAAGCAATTCATATAACTGTAATTCAATAATACACTTTTTATTATTTTTTTGATAAACTCATTATCATGTATGTAAGTGAATAAAAAGTGAATGTAAAACATGGAGTTATATCCTACTCTTCCCTCATAAGGAGTGCTCTCTTTGAGAGCCTACTGTAAACTGGTATTTGAGAGTATTGAGTGTCTCTTCTGCCTACAGGAGATCCAAACATGCATATCCCTCATAACCTGTCTTGAGTTTGTGTCTATTCGAGTTTTAAGGTTTGGTAGTGGAGGATAAGGCTACTAGCATGGACTCCTCTAAGAAGCTTCAAGAAGCTCCCCCAGCTCCAAGTCATATCCATGGTCAGCAGCTCTTAGATAACAGACCTCTACGATCACCAAGTCCAGCCATCAACACAACACTACCATGACCACGAAACCACATCCCCAGGTGCAACATCTACAGGTTTTTTGAACACTTTCCAGGGATGGTGACTCCACCACTTCCGGGGGCAGCCTCTTCCAATGCTTGACCAAACAGTTAAGAGGGGAAAAACCTATTAGACAGGTTCTTTTGTTTTGGAGAGGAGTGGGAAATGAGAGAGACAACCATGCAACACTGAGGTCCCTGATGAAGGAGCGGGGAGGCACGTCCAAACAGCCATTCCCCTTCAGCTGAGTTGAGACAGCAGTCTGAGCCTTTGCAGCACATGGAGATGAACAGTGGAGAAGATGTGGGAGGGATACCATATCGCCACAGAGAAGGACTGTGAGGAGTTTTCCCTCTGAGGAGAAGGGAGTGACAGAAACAACATGGCGCAGACTGGGACTGACCACAATCCCCATTTCCCACTATTCTCCACCCCTGAGGGGGAGAAGGTAGCAGAGCTGGGCCTGGGAAGTTGTGTGTGGTCAGGGAAAGGTGCTTTTAAGATCTGGTTGTATTTCTCACTGTCCTGCTCTGATTCAATTGGTAAATTGGTGGTGATTTTGCTGTTAAAATTGATTTTGTTTCTCCATTTATTTTAATTTTTTTTTTTTTTTTTACATATGACCAGAATTGGTGAGTGAGCCCTCCCTGTCCTTTGTCTCAGCCCTCGAGCATTGTGTTTTTTTCTCCCCCATTCCACTGGAGGGGGATAGGAGTGAGCAGATGCATAGTGATTTGTGGTCAGCTAAGTGGGCTTAAGCCATAACATAGGTGTATATCATCACCAACAAACTATACCACAAACTTAGGAATTTTAGCTGCTTTTGCTGCCTCTTTTTGCTGTGCTTAAACATAATATCTCTTTAGGCTGTGACTGCATTTGATGTATGAATAACTGGATCAAGCACCACCAGTGCAAGCTTTGGGTCATCTGGAGAGAGAACTGCCTATTGGTAGAAAGTGAGCTGGTCAGCACTGAAAAAACTGAGCTATTATCAGAATGCCCAGAATAATATCCGAGGTACCCTGTGAATGCTGGTGTCAGCAACTGAGGCCTTTATGGAGCTTAAATTTCCCTTGCGATGGACTGCAGTTCATCTGCAAGTTGAAAGGCTACAGTTTTGGGTTTAAGTGCTTTACCATGTCAGCCACTAAGACTTAAAACTCCATTTGTGAAGTTTCAAGTATAAGTTGCAGGACTGAGTTCTTTTTCCATGGAAGGGTAATCAGTTATAATAAGCAATCATTCAGTTTCAAACTCATATTTCATTACAAATAAACATAACACGTTACAAAAATAACATCTGATATGGAATGATCTCCCCTCATCTTGGATTAAGTTAAGAACTTATTCTTTAAAGTTTTCGAACATATTGTAGTACTGGTAGAGAGGTCCCATGGCATATGCCATCCAGACTGGTAACTCTGGGTTTTTTTTTTCACCCTACATATTATATATTGTTGTGCAATGAGCTGCTCAACCAGCACTTCAGTAACATTTAGTGATATATAGCATTTATATGATGTATAGAAGAGACTGGTATGTGTTTTACCTATTTCAAAATAATCCATATGCATTTGAGATAATTTGCTTTCATGTTGTTGAATGAATCATGTTTCATTGACAGATGGGCAATTATAGATTTAGGTAAATATACACAGATTCTTCTCAAAATAGGAGTTGGTACCTATTTATATCATTAGATAACTTGTCACAAACCAACAGAATATTTAGGATCCTGCTACATAGTTAAGGGAATTGATAGAAAGTTGAGGACTTAAACAGGCATTAGGAACTTATATATTCTGTTGAATCTGGGATATGCATAGCTTTGGCAATCTGGTTGTACTGAGGTAATTTTTTGAAAAGAGACTCAGGCTCTCACACTGTGAAATTTTGAAAATTTCACTCACAGTAAATAAGCACTGATAAATTCACATGTAATTCTTTTCTTTCCAACAAAACTTGTAAGAAGAGTGAGAAACTTGACTATGAATGTCTTTGAGATTCAACAATGTGCTAAATAATATTGGTCTTTTCAACAGTCCATCTTGTTTGCTTCAATAACAGAGCCAAAGACCATCCAGATGGCCAGAACAGAGTATCTTGAAGGGGAAAAATGAACCAGTATGAGAAGCTTTTATAACAGAACAAAGTATGCCCTTTTCATGCAGAAGATTTTTTTTTTTTCCAAAGGATGCAAATCTGCCAGACTGGCCATCTTGCATTAGAAACTTCACCATTTGCAGTAAACATGAAACACGGACATTTCAGCCAGTCAATATTAACCCATCAGTCACTCCAGACTCATCCTCTGTGAACATAGAGGAATACATTGACTTGTAACTTTTTTTTTTTTCCTGTACTGAGCTGTCCTAGCACTCCTTCTCTGACTTCCTGCAAGAGCGTTTCTTGAGCTTTATATCACAGCAATCTCCCCTCACATCTAGCTGAACACTTTCATATTATCTAGTTTAACCATTCCTCTTGACCCAGCATACTCCCTTGTTACCAGTCACAGAGAAATGTTTGAGAACTGAAAGATGGAGCTGCTGAATTACTTTTCTCTAAATTGCCTCCCTGTTATTTTTTAGATATGTAAAGTATTTTAAAACATCCAGTACCACACACTAGTCTCTGCTCCAAGAAATAGGAAAAAAATGTGTCTTGTCAGCATAAGGAAAGACTATTCATAGAATTATAGAGTGGCTTAGGCTGGAAGGGACCTTAGAGATCATCTAATCCAACCTCTCCACCACGGGCAGGCCTCTCAACTAGATTAGGTTGCTCAAGGCCTCATCCAACCTGGCCATGAACACCTTCAGGGAGCGGGCATCCATATCCCCTCTGGGCAATCCATTCCAGAGTCTCACCACCCTTGTACCGAAAAACTTTTTCCTAAGATCCAATCTAAACCTATTTTCCCTCAGTGTAACACCTTTTCCCCTTGTCATATCACTGGACACTCTTGCGAAGAGTGCCTCTCCAGCCTTTCTGTATGTTCCCTTCAGATATTGGAAGGCAGTTATAAGGTCTCCCTGGGGTCTACTTTTCTCCAGGCTGAACAATCCCAGGTGCCTCAGGCTATTCTTGTAGCAGAGGTGCTCCAGCCTCTGGATTATCTTTGTGGCCCTCCTCTGGACTCATTCCAACATATCTATGCCCCTCTTATGGTGGGGACACCAGAACTGGACACAGTATTTGAGGTGGGGTCTCACAAGATCAGAGTAAAGGGGGAGAATCACCTCTCTTGATCTGCTGGCCACACTCCCCTTGATGCATCCTAGGATACGGTTGGCCTTCTGAATTGCATGGGTGCGCTGCCGGCTCATGTTGAGCTTCTCAGAAATCAACACACCCAAGACTTTCTCTTCATGGCTACTCTCAACACACTCTGTACCCAGTCTGTAACTGTGCCTTGGACTGACCCAGCCCAGATGCAGGACATTGCTCTTTGACTTGTTGAACCTCATATAGTTTGCATTGGCTCATTTCTCAAGCCTGTCAAGGTCCCTCTGGATGGCAATCCTTCCCTCAAGTGAGTCCACTGCACCACACAACTTGGTGTCATCGGCAAACTCGCTGAAAGTGCACAAATGCCATTGTCCATGTCACTGACAAAAGATCTTGAGCAGCACTGGCCCCAGAAGAGATCCCTGAGGAACTCCACTTGTCACTGGTCTCCACCTGGACATCAAGCCATTGATCACAACTCTTTGAGTGTGACCTTCTAGCCAGTTCCTTATCCACCAGCTGGTCCATCCATCAAGTCATAGAGAGCTCTTAGAGACAAGGATGTCATGTGGGACAGTGTCAAATGCTTTGCACGAGTTCAGGTAAATGACATCAGTTGCTCTTCCCATATCAATCAGAGTTGTAAATCTGTTGTAGGTGGCCACCAAATTAGTCAGGCATGATTTGCCCTTAGTGGAGCCATGCTGGCTGTCACTGTTCACCTCATTATTTTTCATGTGCCTTAGTACAGACACCAGGAGGATCCGCTCTATGATTTTACCTGGCCCAGGGGTGAGGCTGACTGGTCTGTAGTTCCCTGGGTTTTCTTTGCTTCCTTTTTTAAAAAGGGGGGTTATGTTTCCCTTTTGCAATCTGTGAGAACTTTGCCAGACTGCCATGACTTCTCAAATATGATGGCTAGTGGCCTAGCAACTTCAGCCGACAGTTCATGCAGGACCTGTGGGTGTATCTCATCAGGTCCCATGGACTTGTGCACCTGCAGGTTCTCTAGGTGTTCCTGGACCTGATCTGCTCCTACCCTGGCTGATTCTTCACTCTCCCAGCCAATGCCCTCTGTGACTTGAGTGATGTCTCTCAAGTGGTTACCAGTGAAGACTGAAGCAAAGAAGTTGTTGAGTAATTAGGACTTCTCTATTTCCTTGGTAACCAGGTCACCTCCGGAGAGGCCCCACATTCTCTCTCATCCTTATTTTTTCTCTGACATACCCGTAGCATCCTTTTCTGTTATTTTTAATGTCCCTGGCCAGGTTTGACTCCATCAGGGCATTAGCTTTTCTAACCTGGTTTCTGGTTTCACAAACAATCTCCTCGTAGTCATCCCAGGTTACCTGCCCGTGCTTCCTCCCTTTGTGGATTTCCCTTTTGTGTTTGATTTTGGCCTGGAGTTCCTTGTTGATCCATATAGGCCTCCTGGCATCTTTGCCTGATTTCTTCTATTTAGGGATGCAGTGTATTTGAGCTTGGAGGAGATGAACCTTGAAAGTCAACCGGCTTTCCTGGGCTCCCAATCCCTCCAGGCCTTTGTCCCATGGTACACCACCAAGGAGGTTCCTGAAGAGGCCAAAGCTGGCTCTTCTGAAGTCGAGGGTTTCAAGCTTACTGAGCACCCCCTTCTTCAATGCCCTTAGGATCTTAAACTCCATCATATTGCAGTACTCTAGGTACATGGTATTCTATAATGTATTATGAAAACCATACAAGCTATAAAAACTAATCAGAAAATACAATGTCATTTATTCCTTATCATACCATAGAATTGTTGAGATTGGCAGGGACCTCAGGAGTTCATCTGATCCAACTCCCTCTGCTGAAGCAGTGCCACCTAGGTGACACAGGACCATGTCCAGATGGCTTTTCAGTATCTCTAAGGATGGAGACTCCACAACATCCCTGGGAAACCTGCCCCAGTGCTTGGTTACCCTTACAGTTTGTGCCCATTGCCTCTTGTCTTGTCACTGGGCACCACTGATAAGAGCCTGACTCTGTCCTCTTCACACTCTCCCAGAAGGTATTTATTTATATACATTGATAAGGTCTCCCTGAGCCTTCTCTTCTCCAAGCTGACCAGTCCCAGCTCTCTCAGCATTTCTTCCTAGCAGAGATGCTCTAGTCCATCCTCTTTATGACCCTTTGTAGGACACTCTCTGGTGTGTCCATATCTGTCTTGTACTGGGAAGCCCAGCACTGGACAAGTACTCCAGATGTGGCCTCAACACTGCTGAGTAGAGGGGAAGGATCACCTCTCTCAACCTGCTGGTAACACTCTTACTAATGCAGACCATAACACAGGATGCCATTGTCCTTTTTTGCTGCAAGGGCATGACGCTGGTGCCTGTTCAACATTTGGTGTCCACCAGGATCCCCAGGTCCTTTTCTGAAAAACTACTTTCCATCCATACAGCCCCCAGCATCTACTGATGCCTAGGCTTATTCCTCCCCAGGTGCAGGACTTTGTACTTGTTGAACTGCATGAGGTTCTTGTCAGCCCATTTCTCCAGGATGTCCAGGTCTCTCTGCGTGGAAGCACACCCCTCTGGTGTACCAGCCACTTTTTTCTGTTTGGTGCTATGAGCAAACTTGCTAAAGGTGCACTCTTCCCCATCATCCAGATCATTAATGAAGATACTCAACAAGACCGGAAGCAGTATTTCCCCCCGGTACATTGTTAGTCAGGCTTCCAACTAGACTCTGGGACCACCTGGGCTCAAATACTGGAATATGGAAAAGAGTAGGTCAGTAATTTATTTGGCTAGGACAACAGCTCTGCAGTTCTTTTAGACTCACATTTGTTTCCAGCCTTTTCTTCATACAGGTGCTGGCAATCCCGCAGCTAAGTGAGGAGGCATACTGAGGAGATGATGAAACTGAAAAGTCAGGAAGGAAAAAAAGATATATTTTCAACCAGATTTTTTCCTTGATCTTGTTCAGTGTGATACCTGTTACTAATGTTTGGACAAGGAAATATTTGTATATAGCAGCTCCAGAAATAAAAGCAGCCAATTATTAAGTACACCACAGCTTTTGTTAAACATAGCTCAATATTTTTACATGTTGTTTCCCCTATCCTAGCCTAATGCCCTGTCTGACCTTTTATCAGTATGCTGTCAAGAGTGCCGCCTTTCAAGAGTCTGTTGCTCCCCACTTCCCACCCAAAACAGACCTTGTTCAGATGAGAGAGATACAGGAGAGCTTACCAAATGACATAATCAAGTAGGTCCATAGAAAATATTGCTATGATTAGCTCTTTATTTATAAGAAAAATCAAACCCATAAAATTAATAGGGCCTTTCATTTAAAGATTTTGAAGTTGTTTCAGAAGTGTCACAATGAGTAACATTATTCCCCTTTCATAGGTGATTTGTTCACTAGTCATATGCCTAGAGTATCTCTCAATCTCCTTGCTTGTTTTACAGATGTCAGATTCCATGCTATTAAAGCTTCAGTGCTCTGCACTATCGGCTCAAGTCAGCACATCTGCTCTATCCAGATCTAGCAGAAGATGAGCACAAAAACCTTATAAGAGGTGTTCATAGTAAGACGCTGTGCTCTACGAAGAAACAGATTAATTCTGCACCAGTTACAAAACTGAAGAGTCCACTGTAAAATTGTGACCTAATCCAGATTTAAAAATAAATAAAATGCCACTCAGATCTATGCAGTTACATGGTGATGTAAAAACTGTAGAAAATCTAGTAAGATGCCCCCTAAACCAGAAGTCAGATGAAGTTACAACTGGTGGATGCACACCGTCAATAAAAAGGATGACATCTTTTCATATCCTCTGGTTGCTTTCCCCAGTCTGACTATCTTAGTATTAATATCCAGACTGAACTTTAATCAATTTGCTCTCAACTATGCCACAGTATTTACAGAGCTCTTAATGAGATGCTTGATCACACTGTCTGTGCAGGATGAACTGCAGATACACAGTAAGTGCATGCTATCATCCTGAAAATGTATTTTCTGTCTGTATTTTTCTGTCTGTATTTTCTCACAGACTCCCCTAATTCTAGTTGCCTGATACTTCTATTGAGCAGAACCATGACACAGAATCCCATCAAGTATCCTTCAGGATAGAATAACTACAAATCATTTAATGATTATTTGCTTTTTATTTAATAACAAAATTCTATACAGAAATCACAACACTGCATTAAGAAGATTTTAAAAGGATATTCCGATGTCTTAAAATGTATTGTAGTTTTGGCTTCTTCTGCTTTGGAGGATTCTTGCATCCTATTTCGCTACAGTAAGTAGGAGATTGGTAGCAACCAATCTGGATTCACCAGGAACAAATTGTGCACAACAAACTTGTTGGCCTTTTACAATGGAGCTACAGTGTTGCCAGATAAGGGAAGAGCAACTGATGTTATCTACCTGCACCTGTGCAAAGCATTCAACACTGTCCTGCACAACATCCTGGTCTCTAAATTGGAGGGATGCAGATTTGATGGATGGTCCACTCATTGGATAAGGAATTGGCTGGATGGTTACACTCAAATAGTTGCAGTCAACAGCTCAATATCCAAGTGGAGACCAGTGACGAGTGGTGTTCCTCAAGGATTGGTACTGGGACTGATGCTACTAAACATCTTTGCTGGTGACATGGACAGTGGGATCGAGGGGACCATTAGCAAGTTTGTGGACAACACTAAGCTCTGTGGTGCAGTCAACATGGTGGAGGGAAGGGATGCCATCCAGAGGAACCTTGACAGTCTGGAAAGGTGGGCCCATGCCAACCTCATGAAGTTCAACAAGACCATGTGCAAGGTCCTGCACCCAGGTCGGGGCAATCCCAAGCACAAAATACAGATTGGGTGGAGTCCAGACTTGAGGAGAGAGTCTTGGGGGTGTTGGTTGATGGAAAGTTCAACATCAGCCAACAATGTGCATGTGCAGCCCAGAAAGCCAATCACATCCTGGGTTGTATCAAAAGAGGCATGGACCAGCAGGTCAAGGGAGGTGATTCTCCTCCTCTACTCTGCTTTTATGAGATGCCACCTGGAGTACTGCATTCAGCTCTGGAGACCCCAACACAAGAAGGACATAGACCTGTTGGTGTGGGTCCAAAGGAGGGCCATGAAGATGATCAGGGGACTGGAACACCTCTTCTACAAGGGCAGGCTGAGAGGGTTGGGCTTGTTCAGCCTGGAGAAGAGAAGGCTCTGGGGAAGATCTTATAGTGGCCTTCCAGTGTCTGAAAGGGTCTTACAGGAAAGATGCAGAGGGACTTTTTACGAGGGCCTGCAGTGATAGGATGAGGGGTAATGGCTTCAAACTGTAAGCGGGTAGATTTAGATTAGATTAGTGAAGTTGTCAATGCCCCAACCCTGGAATCATTCAAGATCAGGTTGGATGGGGTTTTGAGCAACCTGTTTTAGTGGGAGGTGCCACAGCCCATATCAAGGAGGTTAGAACTATATGATCTTTAAGTTCCCTTCCTACGCAAACCATTATATGATTCTGTGGTAATAGGATTATTGAGTTTAACTGCTTATTGTGGAAGATAAAACAGACCCACACATTCAATGACAGTAAGATAGAATTGCTGCAGCCTGTAAGGTTACTAAGAAGCATCTTCTATAGATTATTTTTGACTATGTGTGGATTGGTGTCATCAGCTCCCATCATCCTGCAAAATAAAATCAAAACCATATCACTGAAAAAGCAGTGAAAAGGAAACATTCCTGGATGCCTCTTTCCACTGCATGCATTAATTCTCTGACATGTCTTTCTGTCCTACTCTTCTCCTAAGTGATTTAAGGTTTTACCATTATACTGATGTTGTTATGCCCCCTGCTGTGACAAAACTTTCACTTTTTAAGACTGGAATATACTGATACTACAACAGTGACTGTGGGAATTCTCAGTGAATTTCATGTAAGAACTCAGTAATGAGTAATGAATATCTGCAAGATACAGAAACTATATATGTACATACCTGTTGTAATTACTGTCCACTTCTTTTACTCCACTTACAACTAAAACTCTCACATTATACATGGACACTAATTTTCCTCTGCACATTCTGCACTTTTGTTCTTCCCACTAAACTGTTTGCTTCCTTTGAACAAAGTTTTAATTTTCATTTTCTTCAACAGTACTATTTTTTCCTGTCTGTTGCTGTAGGTACTATTATAACATAGACAGAGTCAATATCAGTTATATTCTCATTCTAAAATAAAGACAACATTCTCCTTCTAAAGCAAATGCAATAAATTCTTAAAACCCACTTATATCTTGACTTACTTACCAAACAGAATTTGGCCAGAATTGTTGCATATTATCCTGTGCAGGGAAGAAAGGCAATGTTGCTATAGCTAATCTTTCACACAGCACCATGTATGTTTTATGTGCTACATAATAACTGCTGCCACTCTGCTGTTACTTGCTGGAACTATACTAGAGTTCAAAGGCCCTAACTGAGATCAGGATCTTATCATAGAAGCAGTTCCCAGGGGCAAAAAAAACCCTTAGTCTCTGAACCTGTGAAATTAGTGGAGTTAGGCACAGTAATAATGTGTGAAGAGAAATTCATTAAAATTTGTAAAGCATTCACACACTCTAGTGATGAGCACCACAGAAAAACCCAGAAGGAAATTAAAAATGGTGTCTTCAGAGCAGAACTAAAAAATGTGGCATGGGACCATACACTGAACAATAACAAAAAAGAAAATCATGAATAGTTACACATTTAGTGAGCCTTACCTGTATTTTGTGCAGCACGGGAGACATAGTCCAGCAAGGGTAGGGTTATATCTTAATATATAATCTCAATAATACATATAATATTAATAGTAATATTTAATATAAATACTCCATATATTCCAAGATATAATCTTAATATTCCATAATTTCTCATATCTATGAAATAAAAAGTCAGTGAAGGTTAAATTACACAGAATTACAAAATCACAGAATTGCTGGAGTTGGAAGGGACCTCTAGAGCTTATCTAGTCCAACTGTCCCCACCAACTTCCCTGGGCAGCCTGTTCCAGTGCTCCATCACCCTCAGGAAAATGAAGTTTTCCCTTATATTTAGATGGAACCTCCTGTATTCCAGCTTGTGCCCGTTGTTCCTTGTCCTGTCACTGGGCACCACTGAAAAAAGTCTGGCATCATCCTCCTTGCACCCACCCTTTTTTTTATATTATAGACATTGATAAGGTCTCCTCTCAGTCTTCTCTTCTCCAAGCTAAACAGTCACAGCTCTCTCAGACTTTCCTCCTAAAAGAGATGCTCCAGTCCCCCAATCATCTCATTGCCCTTCACCGGACTCTCTCCAGTAGAGTTCCCTACCTTTCTTTAACCTGGGAGCCCAGAACTGGACACAGTGTTCCAGATGTGGCTTCATCAGGCCAGAATAGAGGTTGACCTACTGGCCACACTCTTAATGCACCGCAGGATACCATTGGCCTTCTTGGACTCAAGGGCACACTTCTGGCTCGTGGTTAATTTATTGTCTACCAGGACTCCCAAGATCCTTCTCCTCAGGGCTGCTTTCCAGCAGGTCTACCCCTAACCTATATCAATTCATTGGATTGCTCCTTTCCAGGTGCAGAACCCTACATTTGCCCTTGTTGAACCTCATTAAATTCTGCTCTGCCCAACACTCCAGCCTGTCCAGGTTACACTAGACAGCAGTGCAGCCCTCTGGTGTGTCAGCCACTCCTCCAAGTTTTGTATTATCAGCAAGCTTGCTGAGGGTCCACTCTACCCACTCACCTAGATCACTGATGAATGTGTTATTTATTTAAGACTGGACCCAGTACTGACTCCCAGGGACTGCCACTAACTGCAGGCCTTGAACTCAACCTGCACCATTGATCACGACCTTCTGAGCTCTGTCACTCAAACAGCTCTCAATCCACCTCACTACCTACTCACCTAACCCACACTTCGTGAGTTTCCTAATGAGGACGTTATAGGAGACAGTGTCAAAAGCCTTGCTGAAGTCATGACATGGTAGGTGACATCCACTGCTCTCCCTTCATCTAACCAGAGAGGTACGACATCATAGAAGGCTATCAGATTGGTCAGGCATGATTTCCCCTTGGTGAATCCACGCTGACCTCTCCCAATAAGTTTTTCTTCCACATGTTTTGAGATCACATCAAGAACGATTTGTTCCACCACCTTTGAACAGAGGTGAGACTAACCTGTCTGTAGTTTCCAGAGCCATCCTTCTTGCCCTTTCTAAAGACTGGAGTTACGTTGACCTTCCTCCAGTTCTCAGGCACTTCTCCTGTTCTCCATGACCTTTCAAAGATGATGGCAAGAGTGCCAGAGCAATAGCAGCTGCCAGCTCTCTCAGCCCTCATGTGTGTATCCCACTGGGGCCCATGGATTTATGGAAATTCAGTTTGGCTAAGTGGTCTCTAACCTGTTCCTCCTCTACCAAGGGGAATTTTTCCTCTCGACAGACATTTTCTCTTACCTATAGGGTCCATGATTCATCAGGGCTGGTTTTAGCAGTGAAGAGCAAAGCAAAAAAGGCTTTCAATAACTCCGCGTTCTCTGGAAGGATCTTATCTTTCCTCATTATATCCCTCCATTCTCTGACAACATCCCTATATTCCTCCTTAGTAGCCAGTCTTGTCTTCCTAATTCTATAAATTGCCTTCTTCCATTTGATTTTTTTTCCAGAAGACCTACACCCATCCAGGCAGGTCTCCTGACTCCTCTGCTTGATTTCCTACTCATAGGGGTGCACTGATCTTAAGCTCGGAAAAAGCAGTGTTTGAATACTGATCCGCTCTTGTGGACACCCCTACCTTCTGGAGCCCTGACCCATTCTATTCCATGAAGTAGATCTTTGAAGCAGTTAAACTTAGCTCTTCTGGAGCCCAGGGTTGTGATCCTTGTTATTTCTTTACTCCTTCCACACAGGATGCTGAACTCCACCATCTCGTGGTCACTACAGCCACGGTTGCCCCCAACCTTCACGCCCCAGCAAGTCCTTCTTTGTCTGTCAATACAAGATCCTGCAGTGCACCGCTCCTCATAGGTCCTTCTACCACGTGTAGCAACACGTTTTCCTCAGTGCTCT
>JAAGNO010025903.1:0-31124 GCA_033439905.1 Ceryle rudis
CGGGCGCCATACGCTTGCGGGGCCGATGGGAAGTGGAGGCGGGGAGGCGGGGCCGGGCGCTGACACGTCTGGCCGCCGGTCCCGGGGCGGGCGGAAGCGCCTCGGCAGCCCCTTCGCTCCCGATAGGGGACCGGCGCCTCTCCTCGCGGCGCCAGCGCGGGTTTGTCTTCGGCACAGCTGGCGCTGGGCCGGGCGCCGTTCCTCCCCTGCAGCGAACGGGGGCGTAGAAGGGTTTGGGGATTTTTCTCCCTGTTTCGTAGGCAAACTAAGAGCTGCGGCTGGCAGACCGCAGGTGCTACACGGTGGCGGGGTATGGGTTAGTTTCTTTAAGGCATGCGGAATATTTGGACAGGGGCAGGTCCCTAGGGCTGGGCTGCGGCTCAGGCAGAGCCACCCACTGACTCGTTAGGAGTAGAAGGGCCTGAGGCCAGGGCCTCCTTCAGCGGCTCCAGCCGGTGCTAGTCCTTTCACCTACAGGCACAGCGCCCTCCTTACCCCCAGCCCCAAAAAAAAGCCCAGAAAACTTTCCCCCCTCCCCCAGTTGCTCCTAGGAAGAAAACAGAGGTTCTCTCACCAAGCACGGAGGCTGGGCCCGGTCCCAGGCCTCACCCCTACGGCATCGAGGGTCAGGGCAGCCCCAACCACAGGTTTAGGGAGCTTGCCCTGGGCGGGGGGGGCGGAGTCCAGAGCACCCTCCCTTCCCCAGGGAGCTGTAGCTGGAAGCAGTACTGGAAACCAAACCCTGGCTTGTTCTTTCCCCATATTAACACCCTCAGCAGCCCAGGGCTGGGGAAGCAACAAGAGCAAGCCCCAAAACAGGCTGACCCCCAGCACGGCCAAGGCTCTCGCAGCAGGAGTCCCAAACAGCAGCACAGGCAGCCTCCTCCATTCTACATACTTTATTAGATTGAGAGCTGGACAAATCACAAAGTGTACAAAATGTAGACCACACTACCAGAAGCAGGACTGTGGGGAGCAGCAGCATTCCTATGGCCCAGAAGCATTTGGTAGAGAGGTGGAGAGGGCAGGCAGCTCTTACTGCCACCTGCATTTAGGACAGACCCTGCTCACATCCTGACAAGAGTTCAGCTGACTCACACTCCCTGAGGCAGAGGGGCCATGTTTCCAATTCATTTGGAAAGGACAGACTGGCTTGAGCCAGCAGGAGAGGGTAAGTGCTCCAAGGACCTGAAATGCTGTGCCACCCACTACATATCAGCAAGAGCCTAAACCCTCATCCTAAACCTTCCCAGGGCAGGGCTCTATACTGATGACTTTGCATGAAATATAAGCTGGTGGTGAGATCGGGTGAGCCCACCATCTCTCCTCTGGTGGAGGCCTGACAAACTCACCACCCCAGGCATCTTGGACTGGCCAGCAACATCTACCACAACAGCAATAGCTAGTACAGAAGCCAGGGTAACTTCAACTCAGATTTGTCCAGTTTATGTTTAGGTCTATTCTACGAGTACATATGCACAAGAACTTCAAAAATACTAGGATATGATGCAAGTAGTGAGACACCAACAGAAGAGGAGTTTAATGGTGGACGTTCCCTAGAAAGATCACAAGGGGATAGGAGTTAGACTAGCCCTTCCCCACCCTGGGACGGGGAGCAGGAGGCTGACTGCACCCCTGCACGTGGCTGCATTCTGAACTTCGGCTGCAGCGTGGGTGGTAACTGAGCACAGGCAGGTGAGTCCGCTCCCAAGGTGAGCCACAGGGTCTTTCAATCTGCGTAGAGGGGCCAGGCAGATGTTTTCTCTGAATGTAGCTGAAGACTGAGGAGAAACGGAGGATGGCTTGGAGAAGAGGGAGCCCGCCAGCCTGCTGGGGCTAGCATCTGGTCTCGTAGATTCCACTCCTGCCGATGTACCTCACCCATTTTATCACATCATGGTCACTGTAGTTCAGCTTTGGCTCAAAGACTTTCAGGTAGCGCACCTTCAGCCCAGAGGGTGCAAACGGGACCTACAGAGAAAGGGAAAAGCAACATAGGGTAGAGGGGTAAGATGCTCTCCATACACAAATGCCCAAGGATGCCAGGCTATGCATCTAGAAATGAACACATAAAACCACTGTTCCCTTCTCTACTCTCTGCACACATGGTGACAGACTTCAGTGGTTCCAAGGACTATTTCCTTCCACTAGCTCTGCACCTGGCTGGCCACGTGTTTGGAAGAGTCACTGTTCTCGTTTGAGCTGGAACAGAACAATTCTGTTCAGTGATTTTACTTCTCAGCTCAGTCTCTTCTAACTGCACTGTCTGGAGTAAACAGTGTATTTTCAGACAGTGTCTGCTTCCAGCAGTGATAACACTCCATGTTTATGGTTACTACCGAGGACTGGTGGGTGCAGAAAGGCTCTTGCTGATACTTGCTCCCATGCAGACCAAGGTCACTGATAAATCTTGCGTACCACGTTAGGGGTGCAGAAAGTACAAGGCCACACCTGCACGGAGAAGTGGATAGGACAGGTGACCCTAAACTAACCAACAAGATATTCCATCCCATATACATCATATTTAGTATAAAGCTGAGGATCATGAGGGTCAAGCCTCTTCTTCAATGGCCAGCATCCAAGGAGGACTCTCTCTGTTCTGCCCTCAATCCTGCTCTTTGTGTTCCCCAATCCAGTTGCTGAACACAGTTCCCATCTGCCACTGAGTCCAGCCAGGGACCTCCCCAGTGCCTGTTCCACAGCATCCATGATGATGGTGACACAATTGCCATTGGGGGTAGGCTTGGATTCAATACCAGATTTGAGTACCTTTCATTTTATTGTTATTATTTTCATTAAAGCTGTTTTATTTTTCTTTTCCCATTCGTGTCTCTGCCTTGTTCCCTTCCTCTTCCCTTTTGGGGAGGGAGGGTGGTTACCACAGAGTCTGTTACGGGTCTAGCAGATGGCCATGTCCCTGAACCTTGACAGTCACACATCAGCTTGGGCCAGGGAGCACTGCAACCTGTGCAATCCCCATGAGAGTGGAAGGGAACAGACTAACAAAGCTTCTCTAAGGTTAGCTGGACAGCAGACAGTGAGTCACCTCAAAGTTCATGGAGATTGGGGGCCGAGCCCACTTCTTCTTGTCATTGGTGGGCAGCAGTTCGATCTCTGCACTGATCTGGGATTCCTTCATTCCAGCCATACGTTTTATCCTGCCAGAGAAAGACCAGAAGTGAGGAGGTGCCCGAGTTTACTCTCTCCTCCCCTACACGTGCTCAGGACAGAGAGGAGCACTGGACAGACTCTGCCCCGCCCCAGCTCCGCCCCTGCAGCACCCCAGACCCACCACGTGCACTTACTTCCAGACAATAGCATTCTCACTGGCCTTGTACTTCGCTTTCCCTTTCATACAGATGACCTGCACTCCACTGGTGTTGAGGGGTGTTGGGATCCGGACCTGGAAGGCAGAGCTTGATGAGCAGGGGCAAGGAGACTGCAGCACAGGCACTCTGTGCAGTCTCAGGGGAAGACAACCAGGCATGGAACCCCTGTGCTTCTCTGTCCCATCTCAGGGCCCAGAGAACAACAGCTACCACAAAGCACCCCAGGCTAGCTCTCCACTAGTCCTTTGAGGTAAAGGTTCAAACACATTTTCAGAATCCACAGCAGTCTGGGAGGAGCAGGGCAGAGCTCAGGCTGCAGGAAACCTGGCTAGTATTAGGCAAATGAGCTCAGGAAGGACACCAGCCTGGCCAGGGAGGTCTGGCTACACCAGGCTCTGGTCAGCCCAGCTTTGCAGCAGCCAGCCTCAAACAGAAGGGGACTAAGCAGCAGAGCCACCCTTAGCCTGCCTTACACAGCTCATAGCCTGCCACCTGCCTGGCATGCCATCAGATCATGCAGACACAAGTACATCAACTTTTCACAGTGGCCAAGACAGCGAGAGAACAGCCACTGCAGAGAACAAGATCACTGCA
Organism: Ceryle rudis; assembly: GCA_033439905.1. NCBI lineage: Eukaryota > Metazoa > Chordata > Aves > Coraciiformes > Cerylidae > Ceryle > Ceryle rudis. The sequence goes on from JAAGNO010025903.1 coordinate 3,924, forward strand.
AAGGTGGCTGTGCAACTAACAACTTCCACCTCCCTACTCTGCAGCAGTTCCCTTCCACTACACATCTGTGGGGCATTCAGTTCACTTAGTCTTGTACGAGCCTGAGGACTCATCTGTGAGGACACTGCAGCACAGAACATGAAGTAGAGGCACAATTTCCAGGCATGAGAGACCATAGTGTTTTATTCTCTTACCTCTATCTTCTGGGCCAGCAAGGAAGGCTTGAAATTTGATTTGATCACCACCTTCACTTCAAGCTTGGTCCGACCCACCTCCCGCACCAGTGGGATCACACGGAAGGGAAGGATAATGTCCTTAGTGGTTCGGTATCTGCAGGGACAGAAGCAACAGTGAACTCTGAGGAGGAGCTAACTCCCTTATGGTCTGAAATTGTACCACCTTCCTTAAGGGAAAGTCTCTGTGTACAGGCAACAGTTTAGAAACATCAGCCAGAAAGGAAGCCATCCCAGAAAGAAGCAACAGTAAGATGTGTGCTGCTGTAGAGCAGTGACGGTTTCTCGAGTCTCAAGTTTTATATCGTTTTATATCTGCTTCTTGCCAATGGCCCCGTTCAAGGACATCAGTTTTAAGCACTAAAAACCAAGCAGATAACAGCAATCTGAAGGGTGAGGAAACCCACATCCAACACTATCATTGTGGCAAAGAAAACCACACAGCTGGGCTTCTACCACATCTGTAATAGGATTTGTGGGACTCCCCACAGATTTCAGCTAGGTGCTCAAGGGCTGCAAGTCTGCCTGAAAGCAGCAGCACTATCTATGGTAGCCTGAAGCAGATGCCACCACCATCCTGTTCATCCCCCACCACAATACCTCATAAGCTCAAACTCTCCATCTGGTGGAATGAAGCTGATGCTCCTCTCAGAATCAAACTTGCTGAGCCTCACACACTGGTGGAAAGTACAGTCGTCGATGGCGATAGACTGTTTGCCGCTAAAAACACAAGACAGTTAAACAAGTGCAAGCTGCAGCCCTGGTATCTTGGTGCAGTCAAAGTCTGCCCAGGCAGAAACTACTCTACAGAGCATGTTGCCATTGCAGGTGTCTAGGAAATGGGGAAGCAAGGGGGTATTTAGGGGACAGCAGCCTCTTGACTCAGACTTTCCTTGTTTCACCACCACAAAAGTAATATTCAGGAAGCTTGTCTGAAAGAATCCTCTCCCTCCTCTTGCCGAAGAGGAGACAGATTAGAGAAGCACCCTTCTATCATAGCCAGCAACACAATGCTTGGGTCTGCCTGCCAGCAGCACCTCAGTACTGCTAAGGCATCTCTGCTGGCCCAAGTCTTCTTGCAGCACAGTTCAAAGGAGAGAAAACACTTTCCTGTCCACAAAGCTATCCCACTGCCACACAGCCAGAAGGTGCCAGGTTTAGGGTCTTCCTCTTCACAGCTGCTGATTTCTACACTGCTAGCAGGTGGTTTGATCCTGAATCGATTTGCCAAAGTCTACAATATTATGCCATGAAAGTTTGTATCTTACACTTCTAAAAATCTACATGGCTAATGTCTGTCCATCTAGGTGCACTGGCCTGACCTGCCAGAACTGACCTTGTGCTGGGTTCCAGTCTGAGAACACCTTCCATGCTATGCTACAGGTCCTGAGGTCAGGCAAGAACTCTCAGCTACCAAGAGGAACCAGAAAATGAGAAGACAGCAGCAATAGAAGAGGCAGCAGTGTAGAGAAGGCGCAGCAGCATAGAGCTGGTATCTAGGCTGCCTCAACTGTTGAGTGCAACAGGACAACCACCCAAGTGTGCTGAGATAGTGTAAGCACTACAGGCAGCTTCAGCTATCCCGGGAATCACCATTACCTGTACAAATGGGAAGCAGACTGACCCCAAGCTGACTGGCTGTTTAGTTACACAGACCATCAGTGTAGTTTGTACATCAGAAGTGGGGGTTAGTCTTTCCTGATCTGTTGGCTAATGTTGGCTGCCATCTGGGCAACTAGTTCCTGTTTCTTTGGCAAACTGATGGGAAAGCCCTGCTGCCTAGCACTGCTCCAGGTCTTGGGCAGCATTACTCAGGGCTTGGTGTTGCCACGTGCTAAATGCCAAAAAACAACTGCCAACAGCTGTCCGTTTTGGTCACCTCATAACTAAATACTTCTGGAAAGTATTATCTCCAGGCTCTTGCCCACTGGAAAATGACCTAGCAAAAGTCCCTGTCCATCTTGCTTCTGTAACTCAAGAAAAGAGCACATTTCCAGGCAAACACAGCAGCTTTAGGCCAGTGTTACTGACTCTTCAGAGGCCTACGCAGATGACGTTTTCACTGGAGTATACCTCCAACTGGACAGCCATCTGAGGCTCATCCGCTTTACTAGCCAGACTCAGATATAGGGAAGATGGCTTAAAAGTGACAGTGAAGTGATAGCTCTTGGCTTGGTTCTGGGAGAAAGGCAAATAAATAGCAGTCCAGCTCTGTTTACAGGAACCATCATGGAAAGTGTCTGAGATCCAAGTTACATGCACAAGTCACAGGAAGCAAGAGACAGAGGGAGCGCAGAGTGCACACACAGCTGAAGCAGGTTATCTACCTTCCCAATTCACTGGGGGCCAGAAAAAAAAAAAAAAAAAAAAAAAAAAAACCAAAAAACAACAAAACAACCAAGAGAAACACAGTTGAGTTGCACATGGTTAGTGAGAGAAAAGTGGCAGTTCCATTGCTTTTATCTCTTCAACTCAAGCAAGAAGGCTGGAAAAGGCATAAAACCTGCTTTCAGCCTTGGTGTGGGTACTGACTGAGGTGCAGTTGCATACCCAGGAGGGATGAGCCTCTAATTCACATGGCCACTGCACACTGGCATGTCAGCAGGAGGGGTTACCTAGTGTTAGTCTGTCAGCTCTTCTAGTTTGTGAGAACAGCCCAGGTAGAGCAGGCTAAGGCCAGAGGGGATCCTTCTCTGTTCTGCACTACTGTCTCTTCACTGACTAGAACTCTTAGAGATGAAAATTCTGGGGGAAAAACACCAAACATCCTGTGGAAGTGTTCCAGCTGCAAGAACATACTTAATACTACATTCAAATCTGCACACTTGAAGAGCTGTAGAGAAGCTCTCTGTATTGAGGCCCTCAGGCTGGTAACTTGTAACTTGCATGACAACTGACCTACCCAAAGAAAAGTTAGCAGTAACATCTGAAAGGAAGAAAGGATCAGCTTTGTCTGTCAGATCAGAAAAGCTGTTGAGTGCTGCCCTTTCATAAGAACCCTTGGTGGCAAGTGGCTTTTACCCAATGCCTCTTACCTTTTTCCCGTTTCATCCGCGGTCCCTTTGCCCTGTTTTTCAATTACAATCTTGTCATTCATGCCGAACTTGCACTCTGGCATTCCACTCAGGTAACTCTTCATCACCACTCTGCCAGAGACGTGGGCACTCAAAACCTGACCTGGTGTAGAGAAGGACACAGTTCAGAACGCTTATGCAAGTCCCCACTCACAAACCTCGAAGAGAAGAAGGATGCCAGCTCAACATCTCCTACTCACCCTGTGGGGACATCAAAAGATTCACGCTCTCCAGCACGTCAAGAAAGAGTTCATTGCGACGATATTTGATCCCTTCACGTCTCCATCCAATCTGTCCAGTCACCTGGCTGGTGATCTGGGACTGCTCTTCCTTAGTCTGAAGGGAGGAAACGTCAACTTAGACCTCCAGATAAAGTCAAAGACCAAGAAATCCCGCTCTAAACTTAAGAGCAACTGTTTGCCATCTATGACACACAATGGCTTTTGACAGTCAGATATGGGTACTGTCACACCCACCATGATCTGGTCATTCTCCCCTCAATACAGCAAATCATCTGCCTAACTAAAAATTGGTCGTAACTGCAGGAAAGATTCTTCCATTTTGATAGCGAGTGCATTAGGTTACATCTAGGTGCAGGGAATCATAGGCTCCACCAATGACATTCAAATAATTTCTGACTCTCAAATTCTGACAGATAATTTCTGCAGAGAAGCAGATGACAGGCCAGTTCATACCCCTATCCAACATGAAATCCTAGGGCCAGAAGCCAGCTAGATCCCAAGGACTGCTCCTTAACATCACTGGAGTTACAAACCAACACTAACCTGACACACACTTAACAGCATCTGGGCTCTGAGCCTCCTAAAAGCACTAAAGGCTGTGTTGAGAGGCACAGGGAGGTTTTCCTACCTGGTGCTACAGGTGGGGTCCAGTCACACGCAGAAAGTCAAGAAGTAGATGTAGAGCAGCAAGTGTGGTGCACACACAGGGTTAACAGGCAAGCAGGTCAATAGCAAGAAAAGGGAGGAAGGGAGAAAGAGGCAGGTTAGGCTTAAGGCTACCTCAGGACAGGAACAAAGCAGGCCAGCTCATCATTAATTAGGTAGGTAATTAGCACAAACAAGATGAGGGGGCTTTAGCTCCCCTCAGGAAATCCAGCAACTTCTAGCAGTGAAATGGCTTTTCAGACCTGGCCTATTCTGCACCATGAAAATACAAGGCAGAGCAGAGGGCATGACAGGCCAAATACCACTCCAGTAATGTTCCTATGCAGAGCAGACTCCTCACATTGCTGTTCTTAGTCAAGCCCTGGACATTTACCATGGCACGGATACCCAAACTATGGGAAGTACCAGGCATCCAAGACTGTAGGCATCTTAAGTCTGTGTCACATATAAAGTTTGTATCCTTGTTAGTTCTGCCTATTCCATCACCATGACCACACAACACGGAAGTGGGTCCTGCCACAGCAGCCTCGCGCTGGGCCCACAGGGTGGCAGTGCATGACTTCAGCTTCAAACTGCCTTGGTTTCACACACACTCTTGACACAAATGTGGTCACCCCTTGAACAAGCAGAGTCATTACTCCGTCACTGTAACATCTAAGAGAAAAAGTTCACCTGGGAGTACTCAATGCAGTACTTTGCCTGCCCCCCTCTCCCCCAAAAAAAGCCTCCTCCCTATCTGCCTTGTTCAAAGCTTTGTTCAATGCTTAAGAGGAATGAGAAGCACACATAGATGTAATGCTCAGTTCTCTGGATTCTAAAGAGACACTGATCCCATCTCCTGCAACAGCATCAGTGTTATGAACCTCTACTGGCTGCTACAGAAAGTAGCTGGATGGATCAGGAAGCAGATGCCTGGGGAGCACTGAAGCGGAGATCACCCAGCAGCATAAGCATTCCTAAAGAAGAGCCTGAAGGCACCCAGGCCTGAAATTTCTCAGATCGTGAGCTTCCCCAAGCTGGATGAATAAGTCAGCTAAAATGAGCCAAGAACATCTAACCTGTTGTACTCAGTTGCCAGGTTAAAAGCAGACAGCTCCCAGCGGGTTTCCTGGGCTGCTGTGGCTGGTGGCAGCCCGCTCACTTCCAAAATGTAACAGCAGTATTTTAGCACTACAGTGTGTGTAAGGTTTGGGGAAACATTGTAACTAAGAGTTGACCAACTCACACTCCCAGAAGGCACTTGGGAGGGAAGAAAATTACAGCATTTATCTACTTAATGAATATGCAGAGAGAATCTGAAGAGTGAGAACAGAGTACACAGAGCACAGCTTTGGAGCAGTAAGAGCAGGCTTAGCCTCCACTGGAGGCAGATATCTGAGCCAATGTCTGCATCAGTTCTGACATGGGACATCAGCACAGTCTGCAGTCCTGCTATCTGAGTAGTGGGGCACCTTACACGGTAGGGACTAGAAGTAAAACCACGTTGCACACCAGCACCTTTTAAAGCCTGTGTACCACATCACGCCATTCCCAGAGCACAGGGGTACTTCCTTTGACAAGCAACACAGCAATACTGGACCCATTTTCAAAAAAACCCCAAATCATAAATCAGATCTTGTATTCCAAAATCAGCAGCCCTGGGAAGACCACTGTAGCCATAGAGGGTGGGCATTCAGAGTGCAGTTCAGTATGCCCCAAATCCTTCATTGTGAACAAAGTCAAAAAGTTCAGTATGGAAAGTTTGCCATAACTGGATTTTGCTCCTTAAATTCAGCAGGAGACAAGCCCAAGGAAAGTACCATCAGGAACTAAGCAGGGATAAGAGAACACAGCTACCAAGTCCCAGAATTTTTTTCAAGGTCTCTGTCAAAAGCCAGCTGTAAGTGAAAGAGGAGTTGGAGGCTGGATGTACCAGAGTGCAGACAAGGAGATATGGCAAGTGCCATTTCAGTTGTTGCCCTTGCTGTACTGTGCCTGGAAAGGATTACTTCTGCTTTTTGAAGTGGGCTGCACAAAATTCCAACACAGAGCAAAATAGCTGCTTACTTCTGTAAAGCTGAAGTCCAACCTCCTGACTAAATCTGCTGTTGGATAAAGTAAGATACAGTGACAGTGATTTGCACACAAACTGCATCGAGTTGTTAGAACGGACAAAAGCATTAAAAAAAAAAAAAAAAAAAAAAAAAAAAGAGCTACTGAGGAAGGAAGAGAGGGTGGGGGTTAGTTTAGCTTTCCTAGGAATGGGAGCTGATTCAGCTATCTTGAGTGCTGACTGCCCAAAATGTCAGACTGCGGAAGGCCAGAGCAATTTCACTAGGGCTCAGGATAGGGGTCTGAGACCGGATGTGTTCACATCTGCCCACTGATATACGAGTGTCCTCTTGCAAAACACCATTTGCTGTTCTAGCAGGAAATATGTTGCTCAGGGGCAGCTTCTCTCTCACCTCCTCCTTGAGAGATGTAGAGTCTTGCTACTAGTAGAAGTTTAAAAAGAAGTTCTTAGGAAGTCAGTGCTGGGGAAGAGAGCTGACACAGGGCCTCCAGAGACTCTGACTTCTGCTTATCCTAAATATGAACAGTTGCTAGGATGGCTCTTCATTGAGCACTTTGCTTCTGTTTGTACCTTGGGGTTGAAGCTTCACACAGCTCTCCGCTGTGTGTACAAACTGACTCCCAGCTTTTTTCCTGACTCACCTGCTACAGAGGACAGAGGACTGAATTTTAGGCTAAGTCCTCATTACAAGTTCCACTGCTGTGCTAAAGATGGACAGGGTGAGCAATATACCTTGGGGACATGAGAAACAGTGACTGTAACAGTCCTTTGGTTTCAGAGGTTAAGCATGAGCTGTCCAAGACAGGAAGCCTATTTTTGAGGCCTTTAGCCTAGAGTAGGATTAGCATTAGTTTAAAACACATTCCTAAGAACAGTCCAATTTGTCTTTCCCCAGGTGCCCTTTATCTTCTACCTCCATGTAAACTTTGTTGCAAGGGTTAATACTGTGCCAAATGCACAGTAGAGATTCTCATCTCTAACATGAGAAAGCTCAGACTGTACTGATGCTGATCTGCAAAGACATTACAGGCAGTGACAGAACAACATTAGCTTCCTGACTGACATTGAGAGTCCCAAGGCTGAGGAATACTGCCTTACAAGGCAGCCATGAAAGCCTAACAGCTCAAAGCACCCAAAGCTAGCGGAAAGCAGACCTGCACAGGAAGATTCACACACAGAAGAGCTATTTCTGGTTCAGCAGGTAGATTTGTTTATCCTCTGTCAGAAGCTGACACAGAGCAGAGCCTGAAGCCAGCAAACAATTACATGTGAGGGGCTGGTATTACCCTGGCTCAGGGCCCTTCCTCCTATGTCTTACCATGTGCCAGGGAACATGGAGACACAAGTGCAGAGATACCACTGAGCTACATCTCTGCCAAGCTGTTCTCCGTCTACTCAGGCACCTCCACTCAGCACAGGTCCAACAGTTAGCTGGTAATTAGACTGTACTTTCTTGCAGAGGCTTGCAGAAAAATAACCAGTAGAGCAGTGCTGCACCCTAAATTCCTCCGATTACCTGACTTTTGATGCCTTGCTGAGTGATGAAGGTCTTCAGGGCCCCTGTTTCAGAATTCTGAGGATAGCCAAAGTCCAGGATTTCTACAGAAGGATAAAAGAAGGTTAGTTCAGAGCTGAAATGTATAAACATGCCGACCATGCTACCACTAACCATTCCTACAGGGAGAAAGCCAACTAGCATACAGATACTGCTCACACATTCAATTTCTGGGTAAGTCACTGGAACATTCTTTACCAAGAGAAAACAGCCTTGCTAAATCACCTTCCCTGTGCAGTATTTTGGAGGAGGGGTGATGGAAAGCTGTCCAACTGATGAATTTGCTGGGTTTTAAATACAGCTGTACTTCAGGACTGTCAACTAGACTGGCCAAGTGCACAGGGTACATGGAAGAGATTTTCCAAAAACATCCAAGGCTACAATAAAAAGGGTTTATCCAACAGCAGAACAATCTCTCTTCACAGCATTTTCTTTAGGTTTTGATCTTCTTATGAGGATTTACTAAATATCAAAACCTAGAAAAAGTTAACAGCTGAGTAGTGGCACTGCAGGGTGGTCAATGTGGGAGAGTAACATGTTAAACTACAGACAGCTAGTACACTTAACACCTAATATAACAAATAAAAAGTGCTCATGTAATCCAAAACAAGGAGGAGCTCAAGGGAAATCTCCATGGGCAGGCGGTTGCCATGGGCAGCTGAAGGGCAGAATAATGGCATTATTCTGTGGTGAAATTTGGAGCTGTATCACTGGGGGAGGTAGAGCTGGCACAAAGCAGGCTGGGTTTTAGTGATTTCCTTCTATCTCAGAACTGCTCCCAAGAGGTAACTCAGGAGTGGCATCCAACTGCCATCTGGGATGACTACTACCATACAGTGTTAGAGCCACCCGGGCACTAGCTGGGATGGCTGACCTTAGAGGTGCTAATGACAGCCCTCTTTATAGACCTTGGTATAACAACAGCCCTACATCCACACAGGATCCACTTAGGCTGTGATCCAGTACCAACTGCCTCATTTATACACGTGCCCCGCTCCCAACACTTCAGCAGAGTGAGACACGATCCACACAAGGCTATGGGCTTGAGATGTTACCCACACTTCCAGTACAGGCGGCATTAGAAAGCGGAACATGTAATTTTGAACTGTCACACATGTTAAAAATACTTCAAGGATTATTGCTACAAACTAAGCTAAGGGTTTTAGAACAACAAAGTGCAATGTCACATAGCAGATAAGGGAAACATCTCACCATCCAGTAGCTCATAGATAAGCACAAAGTTGTTCTTTATGTTCTCCTCACTGATCTTCCCAAAGTAGGCAGTCATCACGTCACACATCTTATAAAGAAACTCGAACACCATGGCAGCGTTGACATTCTGCTTGGTGACAGCAGCCAGCCAGATGTTGGAACGCTTGACATGGAAGAAACTCGTGCGGGCGATGTTGGTGACAGGCGAGCGTACCTGCTGCCGTGCATGGATGACATTGACGCGGAAGGCGTCGACAGCATTCCGCCTACGAGATCATCATTAAAGATAAGTTAGCACAGAGTACATGAAAACAAGCTGGCTGCACAGTTCTGCTTATGTGACTACAGTCAGACACTGAACTATATACACCACGCCTGTTTAGGAAGGGCACCTGCAGATATTTTTAAGAGGGACAAGTGAAGGCTCTGAGCAGAGTTAGATGTTAAAATCTGCACAAACTAAAGGAAGAGGCAGAGCGCTTCTGTTTTCTAAGGAGCTTCAGACTATAGTGTAACTGCAGCCAGAAGGAGATGCTAAACTCCAACTGGAGTCAGGTGGCAAAGGAACCTTTGCTTCAATTAACTCCGCTACCACTCCTGATTGATTGCCATAGCTGGGAACAAATGCAGTAGCAGCTTATGGCTCAAAGAAGAGTCCAGTTTTGACCAAACACCTAGTTACTGTCTACTCTGTGTGCACAGGCCTTCATACTCTTGTCCCAAAGCAAGCTGTAGTCTCCCAGTACATTTGTTGATGGCAGTTCCTCCCAGACATACCACTGAGGAAAAAAAAGGAAAAACTACCCAGGTCACCTGACACATGTCAGCGCCCAGGTACAGCACAAAAGGGAGCTTTGGTTCTCACATCTACCTCACCTCAATATCCTAGGCACCATGAAGGGCAGGCTCAAGGCAGCAAGCAGGATTAGGAACATTTTTGGCTTTCCAGTTACTCATGTCCTCTCAGCCCTGCCAGGCTTCAGAACAGATCTCTTGTACACGGACTTAGGGTCCCCACAGTGCAACATACTTGTAGCACTGCATTACATGTACTGGGTGGTCTAGTACCCTTTACGATAAGGAGGTTCTGCACAGTGCTGAAAAGGTGCTGTGCGAGCTTCACCCAGCTGCTGACACCTTTAATCCAAACTGTCTGGACACTGGTAACAAGGAGCAAAACACTCTCAGGTGAACAGGTATGTCTGAGTGGCATTCTAGATGCTGGCTCTTCCACACTAGCGTTTCTTTATCCCATAGCTAGAAGTCAGGATAAACTCCCCAAATTAAGTTAAAAGTCCACCAATCCTAAAAACACAGGAAAATAGCCCAAGTGCTTTATATAACAACAAGACCAAGACCTAAAGCAATAGTTTACACACCAAGCCAAGACTCGTCTAGCTGTGCTTTAGTACTCATACTCTCAGATACTGTGTAAAACCGAGGATCTCCTGTCTGCAGCATCAAGGCCATGGTACTGATTATACAGCACCATGCTTGAGAGTAGACAGTAAGAATCTCTTTGCATGCAAGGATACAGGCGTACAAATGCTCGTAAGCTTTGAGGGTTGTTAACAATCCAGCAGACAGTTCCAAGTTTGAAAACAAAGGATACTGGAAGGAACATATGCTACCACAGCAGGTTTGTGTCTGGGTACGTATGTAAAAGCTTAATCAGTAAACACACTCCCCCATAAGCAAAATTCTGATGTTCAAATACTTCTCAGGTTTTTACTGCTCCAGAAGGTTTGCAAGTTTGAGCTACATTCATATTTAATTTCTACCTTAGTTTTTCCATAAGAAAGTAATTTAATCTACTATAAAATTGCAATACCTAAAAGCCCCACTCCTCCCCACCAGTAAGCCTTGCAAGGAAAGTTCAGCTTGGTCTGGAGCATTAGCCCTCCCAGCCTCAAGTTCTAACCCACTAGAACTAGTACCAGAACTAACAACCAGACTGGTGCACGCTACAGAATTAGCCTCAGGTTGGTGAGGCTTTTCTAGCAGACCAGTTGCCCATGGTGCAGTGCCAGTCATGGCCTACCACGCATCTCTTACCTATTGCTACAGCAGCCAATGAGATGGGATGGACAGAAATGGCGCCAGCGGAGAAGGAAGGAGTGACAGCAACAAGAGAAAGGGTTAGAAACACACACACAAGGCACAATGAATCCAAAGAGATAAGGAGAGACCAAACAGCACCCCCTCCCCCTGCTCCTGGGCACAAAAGGCCAAGGTGGTATTGGATGGACAGTAACAAGCTGTGGCAGCAATGAAGCCCTCGCAAGGCACAATGCTGATATGCCACGGTCAGGCTGTCAGCAAGGACAGACTTGCGTTTGGCTGAATTTTAGGGGTAACTGGGCATTTAAGTCCAGATGAGCTGCATCCATATCACATCAGTGATACCCAATCCACTCTGCTAATTCAGGTAGCAGGCCTTGAAGAGGAAAACCCCAAAGCCTCAAGCTGAGGCATCGCCTGTGGACTGTACAGTGTCAGTTATCTTCTTTTCAGTCTGTCTCAGAAGAGCGTCAGTGGCCATTTCTACGACAGCACTACTTATTTGAAGCTGTTAGGGTTGAAGATTTCTGGCTTGGTCCAGCCAACAGGAAATAAAGCAAGTTTGATAGAGCTGGAGTACATCTGGAGAGACAGGGTACATCCTGCAGACTCAGACCCTGCTCTATCCAGCTTGCAGTTTTCCTTAAGGATCAAGAACCATGAAGTTGAAGTGAGCTATTAGAAGCTCAGAAACCAAATGCCTATTATGTTTAAAGTGCATGCAGTTCATCACGTAAGCTGCTCAATTTCAGTTAGCTTATTTCTATTAAAAAGGTCCATTCTGAAATGCAGGGAGGTTCTCTCAATGACTATGTCAATGAAGAACAAGGCACCTGAAGATCACAGTGGAATCCTCCATGATATCCTGAATTAAATGCATAGCACTTTGCCTTTTTTTTTTTTTAAAAAAAAGCTGCTTATGCATGCAGCTAGCTGCTGTATGGACAGATGCACTACATGCACTAAAGCCATTCTAAGTAGCAAGCAAAGAAAGTCCAAGTTTTGTGGTACTTCTGCCTTTAACAAAGTTAAGGGAAGGGTTTCTTCATTGACCATCGCTTTGCTCATTAACATTTGAGCTAGTATGTGCTTATCTAGAGCCTTAAACTGTGCAAGGGGAGAGGTTTTCATAACCACAGATAACCTTGAATTTCTCCCAACACAAAGGTTGAGGCTTCAGAATGCCAAAGGCAAGCACCACAGCCAAGCACTCAAAGCCCACACACAAAGAGAGGCAGTGGCTACGCTCATTTCCCATTCAGCCTGCCTCCTAACAAGCTGGATAGGCTCAGCCTGCAGCACTTCAGAAGCACCGTTTAGGAATTAAGAACTGTATAGTTTCTAGAAGTCAATCACCTGATGGATTGGTTAGAGGCAGACCTACAGATCTGAGTATAAGCTATAGTATCACGGCTAGTCCTTTCCCTACTTCCCTCTGAAATCAGGATACCAAAAGCTTTTAAGTAGACCTTCTATTGATGTTAATGTTCAGAATAAGAAATGGCAGATAGCCAACTACTCGCTTGCTATAAAGCTGAAGATTCTGTTACTTGCTTAGACCACAAGATGAGACATAGCCATTTTAAGACAATTTGTTTTATAAGGTTACATGTCTTAAAAAAAAAAAAAATCCAAACCAGGTTTAAAGGTCTCTTTCAGAAGGAATCCAACACCTTAGGGAGCAAGCTTGGTTATCAGCCAGCACCAGCTCCACCTAAGTCACAAGACTGACACTTTCACAGGAAGTGAATGAGGATTTCACTCAAGGGAACAGAGAAGTCCTAGAGACGCGAGTGTTCTTGGCACCTTTTGCCAAATTAAAAAGTTAAGACAGGATCAGGCAGGAAATCCCATTTTCTAGTTGTCTGGCCAGACAGCAGGAAGTACTTTATCACATACTGAACACAAGTAACTCACTTCAAAAGAGGAATGAGCCAAGATAAAAAACAATAGATCACTACATTAAAAATAACTACTTTGCTCCCCCGTTTACATCTCCACAGCCAGAAAACACTTTAAAAGGCCTTCTTGAATTAACATCAGTTTGAGCACAACTCTATCTTTGAGTGCTTTAAGTTTGCAAGCCACAAAATAAATATTTTTTCACAGAAACTGCAGTAACAGTGTCCCTAATCCTGCCTCCAATATATTCTCAAAATTTATCTGTAATTCAGACTGGCTTGGCTCAGTCACTGGGATACCTGTTCATTAGGGGAGCTTTACAAAGTCAGATCTGGCATATGAGTTGCTCTGAAGAGCTTCAATACTGAATTGAGGGTACAGCAGAGGAGAAGCAAAACTTTGTAGACAGTAGTTTTCTGGTTCAGAAATACAATACTTGCTTGTCTCATATCTGTGTGGAAGCCTGCAGTAACTTAGTTAACCTTAGAGCAGCTACTTTACTCTGCCGTGGTTGACTCTGAACATGCTAAGACATTTGAAGCCTTATTACAGACACTGTGCTGACTGTAATAAATGAAAACAGGTCAAGCCTTGACCAGCTACTAGTTCTACCTCAATTTTTAGCCTCCACTAGAGAGTCCATAACCAGAAAGAACATGCTCTTCTAGAGCAGTCTGAAGGCAGACTGGCTTGATAAGGTTTTTTTTGTAATTCATGGTAATAAGTTAATTCACAGGAAATCCTACCACTATTCTTTGTGGAGATATGGTACAAACTATTTTTTTCCTAAACTGGACAGAAGGATCTCTCTTGTTGGATTTTGAATTAAAACCTAACAGAACCCTGCTCCCATTACTTATGTTTTAACTCTATTAAATTCAATTACTAACACTAATGAAAACCCACTAGGAAGAGAACTGTTGTGTAAGAAAGCCACTTGGACTTTCAGTCCAAGCATCACTATCACTTGATGTTGGGTTCTTTATGGCACTATATGCTGGCTATATATAAGAAACCAAATTTTTAGTAAGGTCCTTACTGGGAACTAGCAGCCTAAGGATTGCACAGATCCAGTCAAAGTGAATCTGTGTAAAATGCAACGAGACACCTATAATGTTCTGAAGGCTTTCAGTGCTTCCCACAACTTTAATTACATTTAATTAATGTAAGCTTTTCACATACAAGTTGGCCATACAAAGTTGAGGGTCAGAATAGGACCTTTAATTGTACAGCCATGGTTACTACAAGACTGCTTGCAGACATAACTTTGGAAGACCACAGACAGTCTCCTGAATGCCTGTGCTTGATGACAGACATCTGTGTCTGGAACTCAGAGCCCTGGTTACAGAGCACAGTCGACAGCTCCCACATGACTGCTCCCATAAAGTTTTAATGGTAACAGTGAGGCTGGTAGACTCCTGCAGTAGCAGTCCATGTTGCTGAAGCATTTGGAGCAAAAGCCAAATCTCCACCATCCAAAAGAAAGTCACAGCTTTGCCTGCAGGCCATCCTTTGCTACCATCTGTAGGTGACCAGGGCTTAACAGTAATATTTTTTTTTCTGAACTATGCCTAGAGCAGCAAGTTGAGTTGCAGATTTACAGGCATGCACAGCTAATGCAGAACAAAGCAGCTGAGGTTTGTTGTCTGCACCAAAATGAGACAAACGCAAATATCAGGATGCAACAGAAGCACTTACCCAATGTCATCGCGGTAGACTCGAGAGATTAAAACCTCTCCTTTGTGATTATAGATGAATAAGCCTCCGATCATGATGGAACTTTAGTCTTCTCTTCCCATGTTGCTTAAGACCTGAAGCAAGAGAGGTCATGTATCAGTAGGCGTCATGGCAACAAGCAGTACCACAGGCAGAGACATGCTACTAGCCAGGGCACAGACATTTTTGTCACACACCCCCTCAACCAGAAGACAGTCCTTACAATACCTGTGATGGTGAGGACCTGATAGCACACATCTTGATGCCCCAGGAGTAATGAACTCCAGCATACTGCAGGGAAGGACAAGTGGAGGGCATGCTCAGAGATATTCCTGGAAGTCTGATGGTGTGGGCTACTTCACCTAATTTATCTTCTTATATCTGGCCAGGCTAGCGCGTGGTTGAGGCCCAGCAGTGCAGCTAGAGATTCAGGAGTTGCTTGGATGCTAGAATCAACTGCCTGCCTCATGCTTACATCCTGGAGAGTACAGAGCTCCTTAATTATAATGGACTATTAAAAACTGTGGTTTACTCTGGAGATGAGGGAAGTAGCCTTATTCCTGCAGTTAGAGATTATACTCCTTGATCTGCTGGGATTTTATGTGCAAAAGTGTGTGTTCCCAGTGCATAGTACAGACTGTACATACCACAACAGGCCTATGCCCCTAACTACACACCAGACTCTCCAGATAAGCATTTCCTCATCTTTGTTGCAGAACTGCCCCTCAGGGGCACACTATAACAGGGACTCAACAGTGAAGCTCAGAGAGAATCAACTGCCTTGTTCTAGACCTAGGAAGCCGCCGCAGGAATCCTGAGGCTGAGCTGAGAGACTGCCTCAGGTCACTAAGCAGCTCAGAACTTAGCTCTAGGTGAGTATGTACAGCTACTGCACATCCTATAACAGATGAGGGTCTGAACATGACTGCAATTTGTAGCCAGGACTGAAGCTTAAAATCAGCGCTGACATAGATGCAGAGCTTACTTCTCATTGCATTCATCAGCACAGAGGGATCAAGCTTCAAGTACTGGTAGTACCTGGCCCAGCCCCTGAATAGGAGAAAATACGCAGGCCTGGAACCACAAGCAAATCAAAGACCATTTATTGCTACTATAAAGTGTCTCTCTGCCCAATGGCCAATGCAATAATCAGATGCAATTACTAGTTAGTCTGTTTGCACACAGTTCACACAAGTATTAGAAATGTTACCAAGCTCATCACCGCACAGCAGGGGGTTCTTAACCTGCTCAGAGATATTCCTGGAAGTCTGATGGTGTGGGCTACTTCACCTAATTTATCTTCTTACACCCTGGTTTGTTTCTACTTTTGCATAGTGTCTGTACAGCAACATTACAGCCTTTGCTGATCCCTAGCAGCACTACCAAGTAACACTTCAGAGCCCAAACAGAGCAGCCTGGCCATATGGTGCCATTGGAGTGGGAGATCTCAACTGTGACACACTTTAACCAGGGGTTAGTGCCTCAGAAGGTACCCTCTTAAATGGCTAGTCATCTTCAAAGGAAGATTGTTTTGAAGAAAGCTACAAAGCTGGTAGATATTGACACAGAAGACTATTAAAAAAATAAAATACACAGCTACTTCACCAGATGCCCATGCCTGTAGTCACACACACTCCCCTTTACTTGGGTCCAAGCCATAATACCCACTCTAGCAACTGCTTGGTTGGCTTAGTCCAGAGAACAGCCTCGCGACTAGGTCTTGGGATGATCGCATAGGTATTTCTCAGCTTTGGCACTGCAGAGCAGTAGATAACTGATGATCTCCACGCTGCTGTTAGGGCGGGTTAGCCTACACCCACTTGTCTGGGGTGGGCGGAAAGGATAGCAAGAGACTGGCCTAGAGACAGATGCTGACAGTGAACTGATATGGGTCTGCTTAGAAACACAGCAAAAAAATGAAGTTAAAGTGACCTAGCCACAGATCACCTCAAAGGTCAGGAAAAAAACCAAACCAAACCAAACCCCAAAAAGCCACACCAACAAAACACTCAATACACGCATCAGAGACACAAAATGATTTTCAGGGTAGAAGCCTGAGGTATTAAGAGTAAAGTATCCTCTAGAAGTTATGTTTGAGAATCCAAAGTATCTGCCTGTTTGAAGGAACTAGTGCAGACATGGGTTCTGTACACAATTTATAGTGCAGCTCCTACTTTTAATTTCAGAAAGACAAAAAAGAAACTCTTATTTCATAAACCTTTACACCAGTATTTTTGGCTATACCTAATGAGTCCTCAGAGAGCTACATTACACATACTTCTCTGCTATGGGTCTTCAGCTTCCAGACAGCTGCTTCTGCTCATTAAAAAGAAAAAAATGAATCAAAAAGCCAGTTGCTAAGTCAAAATAGCGAGAAACACAAAGCAGTTTTCCCAAAGCTCAGTAGTGAACTTCCTGGCTTGTACTCCAACACTCGGCTAGTGGAGTGTCTCTGGCTATTAACACGCTGCCTCCTGCCACTTGTCAGGGCTTCATGTGGCACTGTCATCAACAGTTTTTGATGTCTGTGACTCCATCTAGCATAGAAGAGGTTTTTGAATGTGTTTTTCTTCCATTGGCATTAGTGACACTTGAGGATACAAGTATTTCCTTTTCTTCCAGGACGTCTCTGTAACCAAACCTATGAAGACAGGCAGCACACAGCTCATCATCCCACGCAGGGGGACTGAGGCTACACAGTGTAGCTGGCAGCAAGGCAAACATCCCCACACCAGAAGACAGAGACAATATCGCTGGGCAACAGAACAAAACCAGGTTCTCAAGTTTGAGGAGGTGGCTGCACCACGGGCTCATGACTGATTACATGAACCACACAGGGCCCTAAAAGGCACTGAAAGCCCACTGAAAGGTAACAGGCAGGGCTAGAACCCAAAACCTGAAGAATGTCTGTGCGAATATAGCTGCCCAACAGTCTGGCAGATGCTGAAGCTATAATTCAGCATATATTTCAAAGGTCATTCACACAGGCCAAATGATTAAAAAAAACCCCAAAAACCAACAAAACCCAAACCAAAAAAACACACACAAAAAACCCCAAACACCAACCAACCAACCATCATTATGACAGTGAAAGCAACTTACTGCCTGCTCTAGGAAATTCTTTCTTAAGTAGAATTTTTTTATTCCAGGTTAAGAAACAAGAATGTCTTTTCAAACTGCTACAGTGCTGGCTTCCACATGTGCACATGGACTATTGCCCCCAAAAGTGAAGAAGAGTTCCTGCATCCTCTTTAAGACTTACATTGTATAGAATAGTTTCCTGGAAGCTTATGCAACTGTCAAAGCTGGATCATATGAATCCTACAAACCCGCTCTAGAAGATTCCTAGAAAGCACATCCTGGTCTTAAAAAAAAAAAAATCTCCCTCTTGGGTTTTAATGCTGCTTAAGTTATTTGTTTCTCTATATTTAGCATAAAGGAAACATCTGCTTTGATGAGCAACAGGATCAGACACACAGCACATACAGGACAAAACCTCTTGCCAGCATAACACAATCACTTTCTGAAAAAGCCTCGATTTGAATATTTACTACGTGACCATAAAGCATGTAGAAGACTGCTAATCAAGCTTCATGCTGGAAATTAAAAACCTTCTCTTTGGATGATCTACAGGCTTTAAATATTGAAATAATGAGGCTATGCTTTCTCATATGTTAGAATAGATTCTGTAATAGCTTAAGTTATTAGCAAAAATATCAGCATTTTTAATTGCATCTCAGTACTAAGCAGCAATCAACTGCTTATCTTCTATGTTAATAAAAACATGTTAGATGGAGCGTAGATACAGCACAATTCAAGTGCTTTTAGTATGTAAAAGAATTTTGTTAGTGCAAAGAAATGCAAAGTGTCTTCCCTATCCAAATACACCAGGAGCTGAGTTCAGGCTTCAAACTTTCCATGCACCGTTGGCTCCCAACCTAACCAGCTTCATTTGCACACTGAAGAGCCACACTGTTCATACTGCAGATCTGTTCACCCAGTGTCTTGTCCCAAATGTCAGCAGTAAAGGGACAGTCAGCTAACAATAAGGACAGGCCAAGAAAACACCCCCCAGGAGATACCCCTGCAATGGTTTATTTTAGAACTCTCAAAGGATCTCTTTAAAGTATTTGTCCATTTTCCTTTGAAATCTCTGCATCAGCAGCATCCCACAGAAAACAAACAAAAATAAAACACAAAAACATACCAAAAAAACATACCAAAAAAACCACCGAACCCTAACAACAACAGCCAACACCACAAAAAAACACCCCAAACAAACAAACAAAAAACAACCCCAAAAGGCCCTCTACGCTTTTATAGTCACTGCATAAAACACCTTCCTTTTTGTTTTAAGTCTGCTTTTTCTTTCTTTCCCAGCTTCATGTAATGACCTCCAATTCACATGCAGGAAGAACTTCTTAAGAACTAGCCCCCATACTCTATCTTCAGGACACTCAGGATTCTACAGATCTTCTCCACCATCTTCACTGCCCCCTTCCCAGAATGAGATGTCTCCACCTTACTCAGGTGCTCTTCACAAGTAAATTGCTTTATGCTTTGGTCTCTCTCAGTGCCTTCTTCTAAACATTTCCCTTCTGGAAGTGAGCGCAAAACTACACAAGTTCAAGATGTAAGGAAACCATGATACAGCCAGCATGACAATCACATGTAGCCTGCTTTGATCTTTTCCTAGTGGTTCTCAACATTTGACTTTGATGTTTTAACCACCACTCAGCAAGAAGGTAGCAATTCATCATCTACCATAATGCCAACTGAGTACTCTCATATCCACACCCCCCCTTTGGTTAACACCCGAGGTGGCAGTTTCACTTCTTACAGATTTAGCCACAGGACCAGGGCCATTCCATCAGTTTGGTTTATAATGGCAGCCTACCAGCATAAATATACCCGAGAGGTGCACTAGCATTATTTCACATGTAGTAGCAGCTTGCCTCTGTACCAGTTATGACTCTCAAGCTTGAAAAAACCCCACAATTCTACAGTTCTACAGATTAAACCTGAACTCACATTCAAGCGCCTAACTCAGGTCATGTCAGACAACTGTAAAGTTTTTCCAGGTACCAAACAAAGTCACACAAGCTAAGGACAGTGAATACAAGGAAACAGATTTAGACGACTAACTTAACTGTACCAGCTACCCATCAGGTCTCTGTGGAAGTTGAAGGACAGACATGATACAAACCTCTTGCTGCACTTCCATCTAATGACATCAGGGACCAAAGAGGTCTCAAGAGCACAAAGTATTTAACACAATTTTAAGCAGATCTTCCTTGCTCTACTTGACTTTTGCAGTCCAGCATCTTGATGAGTTCCAAATTCCACAAGCATAGCCAACACAAGGGCATCCTCACAACTTACAGCAGCTTTGGTTCAGTGCAGAGCCAAATGCTGACAGTGCTCCAGAGTCTTCTCCTCAAGCCTTGCATTACACCCCTCCCGGACGCAAGATCAGTTACCACACTCCCTCCCCAGTACGGTTACTTCCACCAGCTAATGACAGCATGTCCACACAGCTGGAAATTCAAGAGGTGGAGTAACTAGCCCAGAAATACATGAACAGATGAGAGGAAAGCTACACAAAGGGCACCATGCAAAAGAAAGTTCCTTAAGCTTAGCAAGAAGAATGGCTCTTTAAGATGACAGTGGCTCTCCTTGAAGTGGCTTTGGAGAAAATAGGCTTGCTTTGTTTTGATCCTCATTTGTGCTTTGGTACAAGTTTCATACACATTCCACACATTTTTAAATAATAGTTTTCTTTTCAGATCAGCTTTGAAAATGGAAGATCCTAACACTTGCAGTGATTAAGAACTGCAGGGAACAGGGCTCAAATTTATTTGAGACTGACATTCAGTGACTCATGGCTGCTGGCATCAGAAGGCCCCAGAATAAGAAATCCACCACAGGAGATGAGTTCATCTGCTAGCTGCGCATAAGCAACATTACTCAAAGCTTCCCAGCATTGCTCAATCAGCTTTCAGTGACTCATTCTGCTCCTCTTCACAGTCAACCTTTTCTAGGGAGCTTGCCCTACACTGCTTTTGAGCTTCCTCAGTCTAATAGCTCATTGCAAGACAGTTTAAGAGCAAAGCCCATCAATTCTTCAGCTGTTTATCATTAAGTGCCTAAAAACAAAATTACTCTAGCTGAAGTCTTTGGGCTAATGGTCCATCAACTGCATTTTCAGAGCTTTGCAGATCTGCTCCTGTTTCGTTAGCTTGAGCATATGGCAACCTGCTCCACACTGCTAACTACAGCCCTGTTTTCTAGTTACAGCATGGATAGATTTATTCTAGTTAAGGTACAGAGAAGATCCACGTTTGTTGAATTCACACCAGTTAGTGACTAATCACCTTAATTTAGAAACAACAGTCCTCTCTTAATACACTGCATTCTTCAAGCAGATAGCTGCTGGGCTAAGAGTGAGAGCTAACATCTGAATGCTGCTTCTACAAACCCCACTTCCCACTCTGCAGCCAGGTATTCACCCACATACTTCTATTTCAATCCACAATAGAGAAGAAAAGGATCAGGAAGAGTGTCATGGATGGACCACATACTTAATACAGGCTTATAAACCCACCAGGAGTTAAAAGCTGCATGGAAATAAATGCCTTTTCACTCAAGTTAACGAGAGCATTGAGATACATCTGTATGGCAACTGTGGCAAAGTTACAACATTAAATCAGTCAGCTACAAAAAAACCCAAACAACCCAACAACAACAACAAAAAAGATATGTTAAACCAAAATGCTGGGATGTGGATTTGAATGCATTTCAGCAGTTACGTAACTGAAAAGCAGCAGGATTAGCTGGACCTACAATGACTGATACAGTAACATGCACCTTGTAGAAATGATTATCAAGCATATTCATCTCAAAGTCACTGCACATGCTGTGCAGGGTATGGGCACTGGGCAATATTCCCCTCTCAAACCATCATGACCTGTTAGATGAAGCCCCACAATCCAGTCTGCTACAGGTTAGTGATAGGAGTCCAGAGAAAGATAAAGATGCAGTATAGCATAGTATCTCAAAATGGGCTTTTGCCAACTGATTTTATCACAGATGGAAAACGCTCTATTTATTTAGGCCTGACTTAAAGATGGGTGGTGCTCCAAAAGCCATCAAAATCTGCACTTTGAGACTTCCCTTGGTTTGGAGTGCACATGTGCAGTCAGGAACGCAGGCTCCAGCAGCAGGATCCCACTGCTGGCCTGTCAGTAGCTTCACATATTCTGGGATGCAACAAGTGGCTGAACTGGGAGCTACCTAGTGAGATGACGCACTAAACCTGCATTTAGCAAGTGGAGATTCAGCATCTCCCTCCTGCAGCATTAAGAGCCCAGCCTTCCACTTCCATTGCCTCTTCATGGATACTGACCTAGAACATCTACAGAAAAATGAACATATACAGCATGGAGTTTCCTTAGACTAAACAAGGCAGACATAAGGAGCGGACCAACAAGCATAGTTTCTTCCCTCTGCAGCAGTTTGTTCTTATCTGCAGCAACTCTTCTAGAAACACCATAATAAACAGTACCACTTCCCTGGTCTTTGTCGAGTACATGGTCTCTCTACATGAGAACCGTAGCATCACACCAGTAACAAGACAGCACTGTAGTACCACAGTCATATCTGTTCATTAGGGTATTCAAGACAAGCTGAATTCTAGCCTAAATCCCAGATAACAGGCATCCTAACAAGTGATTTTTCTCCAGTATGTTTGCCCCATATCTGGAGTCTTTCTGGTTATACCACATAGACCACTAATCCTTCCCTGCAGCAGCAGGAACAGTGCTAGCTTCAACCTACACCACAAATATTGGAACACAGTTGTCTGCCTCTTACAACTGTATTTGCACAAATGAAAACCAAAAAATAAGAAAAGCTGATCTGCTCAAACTCATTGCTTATGAAGAACAGTGAATTGTTGGTCAGTTTTCTGCAATGGTATGACGCAACATGGCTGCAGTAATGGCAGCTTCACATCCAGGCAAGAGGTGCTTAGTCTAGCTCTAAAAGAATGAAGTACTGTTTGGAGGAAACATGTCATGAGCAATGTGCCTACAGCCTATCAGTACAAAAGCCACCAAAAATTTGGGGCATATATTGGTATTTTTGCCTCAGAAAAGAACAAATGCAGTTGTCTGTATCCTCCCATGCCAGTTTCTCCAAGCTCAGGCCAGGCAGAAGCTGCTGAACTCCTTAGCCAGGCCTGGCCTCTCTCACAGCAAGTGTGCTCAGCATATCCTCTGTATTCTCTCTGCAGAGGTGCAGCAGTAACATGGCAGCTCAAGGATAAACACTCAGGAGCAGCCTGACAGCAGGAACAGGAGCTCTTATGCTGCCCCTAACAATATAACTACAGTTTCCCTTGATCTCCCAAGCACCAACAGCCTCAGGACTTGGCGAGCACTGGTAGCATCCCGACAGCGCTGAGCACACCTATCCATAAGTTTCAGAACACACCTTTGGGATCAGCTGTATTTTACTAAACCAGCTGTGCAGGTGCTGTTCTCACAACAGAGACACCATTCCAGGAGTGTCTAGCACTGCAGGTGGTGAAAATAAGCCTCTGACACAGTCTGCCAGTTACCTTCAACCCAGTCACCGACACAGCAAGTCGCTGAGGCTTGACCAGCAGAGCTGAGGGGACAGAACTCCTGCTCATCTGCAAAGCTGTTTGGCCACAGCCCCACTGAGGGACAAGCCATTAGCTTCAGGTTTCCCATGCCATCAAGTACAGGCTACGAATAAACACAAGATGATGAGTAGTGAGCCCAAGACCCAGCTACTCTGGGCTTTGTGACTCTCATTAAGGGGCTTGAAGTTTCCTATAGCATAGATATCACTTAGTTTGATGGAAAACAAGAATGTGTGTTTCTCTAATCTACACAGCACATCTAGGAAACAGCAACCACAAGTCAGTTAATAAGCTGGTGTAAAGCAACCAACCCATTTAGTAGTCTATTAAAAGAAAGTTTGGGTTCTGACTTAACAGTAAGACTTCTGTCCATTAATGAGCTTATCCAACTAAGCAGTTCAAGGTACATTAACTGCTAGAACTCTCATCCAGGAAGAAACCAGAAGAGGCACCAGAGCTCCCACCCAGGGGGCTGGGGGTAAATCGCCAACTGTAACGATTTCTGCATTCCAGAAATCAGTATGATCTTGGGCAAGTGACAAGAGCTGAAGCAGGAAGGGTATTAGACAGGCTGCTCCAGCAAACCAGAGTTATTCAGAAAACCAGTCTTTTCAGGCTAGCACTAGCCATTATCAAACCAAAAGGCTTAAGGCTTACAGCGATGTCATCACCCTACCAGCTAATCTGAGCACCTAAGCTTTGCTTAGAGGGCTCCGTTAGCCACTTTCCAGGAGGCCAGGGGCTGCACTTGGTTTTAAACAAGAGTAGGTGCAATCACTTCATCCTGGGTAAAACAGCCTGCTAATTTAATTAAGAGGCATACCCTGAGCTAAAGAGCTACTGAGATAAACCCATCAGTTTCAGAGAAACCGTTCTTATTTTAAACCCAATCCCATAAATCCCCATAACCAGTGGGCAGGAAAATAAGCACGTTCCACTCTTACCAGGCTCTCCTCCTACAGTCTACTTCTGCATGCCATATTGCACACAGCCAGTCTGAAGAGGAACAGGAGATAAACACTAGCAAAGGGAAACACAAGAAGCTCCCTTATTCTGGCAAAACATCACAAGAACAGCATTTAACACACCTCTCCCCCTTATCTTGAGTCAAAACTTATCAGAACAGTCCCAACGACTTCTTCCATTTCCACCCATTCTTTCAAGGCACTTTTAAAGTTTTGAGCTAGAAACCCGAACAGTGACTTGCATTCTATTCATCTTCTAAGAGAAGAGGTTAGAGACACAGACTGCAGTGGGAGTAAGAGCTTCTATTCTACAGACCAGTAATGGTTCAGGTGCCCCGACGTGCTGGTGTTTCTCTTTCTGATACTATTACAGAGCAGATAGATACAGTCTGCAAGGTTTTAGCTGAACTGCCAGCCTCATGCTGAGATCAAAACAATACACAGCTTTGATAGTAACTTTTGACCCTGTAGGTCATGCACTAAAGCAAAGAAGCTGATTTTGCCATACGCACCATTTATATTTTGGCACCCAAGGCTGTACTTCTGTCCATCCTGCAGTTAACCCTAAGATCAGCCTTTAAATACTCTAATGTTCTTTAGTAATATAAGCTTAAAAACCAGTACAAGATATTGTGCTGCAAAAGACAGTCTTGACTTTATTATTTCTTGATGCAGGAATGAGACAAGATACATTTAACTGAGCTCACAGTAAGTTTCTTTAACAAAGCCCATTTTGTTTAGTGATTGTTCTCATTCAATTAAAAAAAAAGAAAATCATACCAAACCAGAGTGCATTTCCTGTCATCTGTGCTTCAAAGAACTCAATATGTAACCTTTCACAGCCTCAAGACTCAGCTCTTCAAAGGCCAGAGCTGTGCTCTCTCAAGAGGCAGCAGAAGGCAGCCCTAATACCCTCCAAGAATATCTCAAATACTCTCCCTGGAAGAAAACATGGCCAGTCTGCAGCCCAAAGAATACCAGGGATCTTTGTCACTAGATGTCAGTAACACGGCACTTCCTACAGAAGAGAAATGATGCCTCCCTTCTGACAGGCAAAATATGGAAGTAGGCAATTTGGCAGCATCTTGTCGGATTAGAAATTGCCCCTCCAAGCAAAACTTCACGGGGACAAGTCCAGCTTTTACTACTGGGGGGAGGAAGAGTAGCTACAGCTCTGGTAGCATTCAAGCAAATGTTGCCCAACAATACACCACACAAGCCCGCATGCAGTTAGAAATCTGTAACAGCTATTCTTCTAGGTGAAATACTCAGACTTCTGAGCCACAGAAGCCACCCAGACTCACCTATCTGGGAAACTTCCAGGCTAAGATTTTTGGCAGCCTGAGGCTAAAACTCAACAGCAGCTTTATCATAGTAAAGTAAGCAGAAAACAGAGCATGGAATCACACTACTTATGGAACCACACTACTTATAGGAAGACTAGATCAAAAGCAAATCTTTTCCTAGTGGGGAGAGAAGTCAACTGCACTGAGTGATGAATGGGCTGCACTTCCTGCAGCTTTGCTGAATCCAAAAGCTTCGGCCAGGGAAGAATAGAAGTGAAAAAACAACACGACCCTTTGGATAAGAGCCCATTTTAAGCCTCAGAAAAAGCAGTTTAGCATTAGCAGCACTACATTCTGCCTGAGGAGGTTTTCCAGAGAGAAAGCCAGAGGGTGCAAGCAGCAACCCAGCTAATTCACCCTTCAATCAGCAGTACAGGCAAAAAAAAAAAAAAAAAACCTAGGGGAAGTTGCTTTCTGAGCTGCCTGCAAGACCTTTGCTCAGTCTGAACCAGCACACCGCCTTCCCTCGGCGTCCGGTGCCCCACAGAGCTTGTCTCTGTCCCCACCCTCACTCGGTTCAGCACCGTAAGGCTGCCCCTCCAGATATTCCAAAGAGCTAATTACCAGAAGCAATTAATAAACCTCCTCAGCCCCAAGAAACGCGCGAGCAGATGAGTCAGCCTCGGCGGGGCTGAGGTCGCCCAGCACCCCCCCCAAAAGCTGGATGAGGAAAAGCCCTCCCGGGATAGTCCCGCTCGCCTCCCGCACGGCTCCGCAATGGGCAGCCACGCTCCGAGGCGGGGGGAAGAGGGGAACCTCTGAGCCCCTTCTCAAGGGCAGCCAGCGGGGGACCCCGTCCCGCAGAGCCGCCCCCAACCTGTCAGGGCCGCGCCGCGCCCCGGGGTAGGCCCGCGGACCCTCACCCCTGGCAAAGCACCGACGGAACCGCCACCCGCTGCAGCTCGGCCATCACCCGGGCGCGGTCGCAGAGCGAGCCTCTCTGCGAGGAGCCGCCCAGAGAAGGGCAGCGAAGCCGCACACCCCACTGAGCCGTGGGAAGACGGTCCAGGGCACCTCACCTGCCGCTGCCGGCCGCCGCTCACTGCCCAGCGCCCAAGATGGCGGCTGCCGCCCCCCCTTCCCTCCGCGCCCCCCCTACCACTGCAGAGCCGCCGCGGCGCATGCCCCACCCCGCCCGCGCCCCGCCGCGCACGCGCCACCACTCAGAGGCGGAGACCGGCGGGGCGGTTCCGCGCGGGGCCTGCCGGGAGTTGTAGTCTGGGGGGGTCGGGGGGAAGAGGCGGTGGCGTGAATGCGGAAGGGGCCAGCGGCAGCGCCAGGTCCCCGCGCTTCCCCTTCCTCCCCGGTCCGCTTAGCGGGGAGCGCCCGGGCGGGGAGGCTGCGTTTCCCTGCCGTTCCCCGCCGCGGGGCTGCTCCGCGGGCCCCAGCACCGCCACCCCTGGGGCTCGCCTGCCGCCCCGCTGCTGAGGGGGGTGACACCCCCTTTCGGGCCTGCCCCTGATTCTGCCCCCAGAGGACGCGGTTAGCACGGAGCGCCTGCAAAGGAG
>JAAGNO010025904.1:0-14146 GCA_033439905.1 Ceryle rudis
AGAAAACTGCCATCATCATTTAAAAGGAAAAAAACCAAAACCCAAAGAAACCCCCCCACCCCACACACCCCACCCCCGACCCCCGGCTCTAAATCCTCCCCCCATCACACCGTGCCCATTCTGCTTTGTTCAACCTGCCAGAGGCCCGACTGTGTTTTCAAGGGTGTGTTGGGTTTAGTTTGCTAAACTCGCCCCAAGGTCAGGCTTTGCATGAATGGACCTACATGAATCATTCTTTCCGCCTGCTTTCCCACTCTGGATTATCAGTGTGCTTGATTACGGTAATTAGCATGAGGCTTTCATTCCAGCAGATTCTACCAGTGCTGTCTCCTGAACCAGCACAAGCATTTATTCTTCTTTCAGTTATTGGGTAAAGCCTCAGTGGTAGAATAACTTCAGCAGCAAAAAAAAAAAAACAAACCCAAAAACCCCACCTTCCTTTATCTCTTAATGAATCATAGAATCGTTCTGGTTGCAAGAGAATGTCAAGATCATCAAGTCCAAGTTAACAGTTTGTATACTACAGATAAGTACCGCTACAGCTTCTCGCTCCAGACCTTACAAGCAGCAATTGCCGGAAGAATGATGAGAACAAAAGAAAATGGGTAGAACGATTTCATTTTTCATTCCACTTAAAGTCATCCCACTTGAACCATCTAGGTGATCCTGCTCCCCCAGGAGGGTTGGACTCGATGATCTTTCGAGGTCTCTTCCAATCCCTAACATTCTGTGATTCTGTGAACTACTGTGTTACAATGAACATTAAGAAGCAACCAACTGAGAGCTGGCATCACTTAGCAGAGCCCTTCGTGCTGTGCCACCCCCGACCTGGAGCACCCAAGAACACCCCTCGCTGAGGCCACCCCCCAGAGACCACCACCCGGAGCAGGGACTCTCTTGTGTTCAAGCAGGATCACAGCAACACACTCAGGCATTTGCTGGCTGCCCTGACAGACTCAACACGGCCACTTTTACTGGAACTCCTCCCTCAGCAGAATTCTCTCTCGAGCATCCCAGCCTTTACCAGGACGCGTATTTGCACAAACACAAAAGCTGCTTAAGTTTAAGAGTCAACCTTAACTCAAACAATACCTGGATAAGGGATTGCAGGCCAATTATTTCTCACCCTTCTTGTGTTACAGTTCCAAGCCAAGGCTGAAAAAAAGAAATGCATTTTTGGCTGCTTGGCTAGAGACAAGCAGGTGGACTGATGTTTGAAGGCAGCAGATAAAGGAAAAAGGGTAGTCAAACCTTTTAAAAAGACTGGCGTTGGTCCATTTGTCAATTATCTGTGTAGCCAAGTCATTTACCTATGATCCTAAAAGCAGCAAGACCTTGGATTAACACTGTCAGAGTCGGGCGGATGACGACACCGGCTGTTCTAGGAGCTGGACAAGCGAGTTCGAGTGATTAAATGCATTCAGCTCCTCTAGTTACGCTAATGACTGATTATCTTTTAATCCCAGGCAAGGGGTAGATCAACTGTGATCCCACACAGAACCGCAGCACTCACTGATGTGGTAACAAGCACAGCACTGAGAGCAGCTGAGTGAGCGAGTCCTGAACCGCAGTTGCTGGTCAAAGACAATGTTGTCACTACCTTGAGTAAGAGCCACGGCAAGGTCCCCTTCGCACAAAAGGCAGACCCAGTGTCCAGTTCTCAACCTGCTCAACCAAGGAAAAGCAGCTGTCAGCTACCAGAAACTAAATCTTAAACCCAAGCCCTTAAGGCCAACTCCAAGCAGATGTTTTGGGTCATTTCCCTACCCCTATAAATATCACTAGGAGGAGGAACCATCAGTTACGTGATGTACTACACCCGGCCTTAGCTCGCTGTAACCGTGGGTGTGAACTGAGCTGGGTTTCATCCCCAGAGCGCAGCCTTGGGCTACAACTCCCTTCCCAGCACTGTGCTGACCAGCATCACCCCTGCGTGTAGCTGCTGCAGCACCCTGCAAGGCTGCGTGCCCACAGACCAGCAAACTCCAACCCTACTCATCTGGGTCTCCCAGGAAATGCAAGAAGAAGGAGGGAAGAAAGACAGGGGGAAAAAAAAAACCAAACGGTGGTTATCACACCTAGCTTTTCATGTGACCACATGAGGAAGATGCCCCATGCACACCCTTCTGGATTTGCATTGCTCTCATCTCTGATACTGAAGAACCAAACAGTCCAAGCCCAGTCCTGGCCTCTCTAGGGCAGTGCTCAGCATCAGCTGCTCCCAGTCACTTGGGCGATCAGATCTTTGTCACTTCAGATCAATCAAACCACCGAGGGAGGTGACCTGCTTTTAAGAAACATTGATCACTGCTTGATTTCATGAGCAGATTTGAAGCAGCTGCAAGGGGTGGGCTCAACACCACCAGCTCCACCTGCACAAGTGCCGTGACCTTGCTGGGGAGCAAGTCGAGTCCTGTTCCAAAGCAGGACTAAGTCATTATTTTCCCTGCTGCCAAATCCGTATTTTTTTCAAGTTTATCCCTTGACAATACTGTCACAAGCCACTTTTGGGCACGACCTTCAGCTTTCCTCCCCGCCCCATGCCAGGCACCTCTCCCTCCCTGGCCTTCAGCCACACCATGGTGCCTCCTGCTTGGCTCAGCCCAGTCTGGCAGCTCTAATTGCAGCGACTGCTTCATTATTTCCCTCCAGCAGCAGCATTTCAGCTTCAGGTCCCACTAACCCAACATGAAGGAACTCTGCCTTCACTTAACCCAGAGCAATGACACTCAGATAGGCTTTAGAGAAGAAGCTGCACACTTCTGGGGTGCCCCTGGCAGACAGGGAAGCACCACTCGCTGTGGTAGGGCAGTGACACACCTCTGCTCTCTTACAGCTACTGAGAGCTGGGGAGAAATTGTTTCCTGTAGTAGCTTAGCAAAGAGTAGAGAAAAAACAACATATTAATAACAGAATAGGTTTTTTTCAACCCCTACACCAATTAATTTGTGTTTTTTAAGTAGGCAGCCAGCCCCTGGCACCCAGAGCTGGATGTGAGCAGCTTCTGGATGCCTCAAATCCCAAACTTCAGCCTATGAGTTCCCAACATAACCAGTGCAGGTCGGATGCTTGCAGAGCTGTGCAACCCAAGCACCTTGTGGCACACTGGTCCTCAGCCCCTTGGGCACCGAGGTGGGGTGCAGTGAACTTGCACCCCTCAGGCAGCCCATCCTACCCGGAGCACGACAGCATCTCGGGCTCACAGCTGGATGCGGGAGTCCCAGAGTCTGGGCCTGCCTCCTGGCAGACTTTCTGCTTTTCAAAATATGTTCGTAATTTAATGCCATTTTAATATAAAACAAATAATAATAATTAAAAAAAAACCACTTTGAAGGCAGAAGTCAACAAAAAGCCTCAACGATCAGGCTACAGCAAACAGCTCCTTCCCCTCCTGCAGCCATCCAGTTTGGGCAAGGGTACTGGGGGCTCCTCATAGCCCCCTGGCCTGGGTTTCAAACTGGAAAGAACATACTTCCTGGTCAGACAAATAAAATAATTATCCAACTAGACAATTACAGCATAAAAGTGAACACGGCACCACACCAGCCAAGCTCAGGCCTCTGCAACGAAGGAGGGTTACACGGACCCACCACTAAGCAAAGCTCTGGCTCCCCAGGGACCCCCCACAGCCCCTTCCCCATGGCCAGGAGCTACAGCAGAAGCCAATTCCTCCCCAGTTTTAACATTTTCAGTTGTTATTTCCAAAGCCAGTGAGATCTCTTCCTGCATTAAGAGAATTGAGGCCAAGTGGAGCACCTTACACCACATTTACATCCCAGGGAGTTATCACTCCCCAGGAGCAGCCGGTAGCATACAGCACATGGGAGCATCCCCCCTCTCTTCAGTGGGAGCAGCGTCAAAAAACAATCTAATTTAAAAGGCTGCCACACTCAGCAACATGAAATAACACCCTACGACAGCTACCTGTGTTACAGCTCATGCTGATCCACAGCGAGACCGGCCTGATGAGAATTAGCCTCACACCTCCCAGGTTTGCTGAATCAAACCAGGACTTTGGCAAGCCACCTGTCCAGGCAAAAGCAGACTTTGTTTTTTCTTGTTTAATATTAAACCAAATCTTTTTTTTTTTTTTTTGGTTTAACAAAGTAAGAGGAAAACAGGCTCTCTCTGCTAAATTAAGATGTTCATCTTCACAACAGGAACATTTCTATGGGCACCAAGAGGCAGTTCTGCGTTCTGCTGCGATACACCCTGCATTACTGGGGGGGAAAAAAAAGAGGACTTTGTACAAGCGAAAGCCGCAGGCACCCTGACAGCACGGCCAGCCCCACAGCTGCCGCTCCCAACACTGCCCCAGCCTTTCCCAAGCCCAGCTCTTCCCTCCTCGCCACCCGTCTCCTGCTACTCCCCTGAAAAATCCCTTGCTGGAACGCTTGGGAAGGGACAGCCAAAGTTAAACCAGAGACATAAAGCTGCATAGCAGGCACATTTGAACTCAAATACAAACCAAGTCTCTTTAAAGCATGCTCTCTTCCATATTTATTTCTTTAAAACTCGGGGCATATGTTTTCCCTTCTCTGTCCCAGCTTTGCCAGATGAATGAAAAGACGGCAAACAGCTTGCCCGCGTCCTGACGATGTTTTTAAGTTATAGCCCCTTTCAAAGCCCTTCAACCCTCTCTCCCCGTTTGTCCAAGCTCTCCAGCAGCAGCTGGGCAATACTACCCGTGGGGCAGCTTCGGGAGTCCTGCCCATCCCAGGGCATCCCGATGGCGATGGAAAGACCAGCGCCCACAGGAACGTGCCCAGCTTGGGCTCAGCACCTCATCCATCAGGCAGCCCATCACTCCACCTCGCTGCGCTCCCTCCCGCACGGGGGATGGTTTGTTCTCACACGTATTTACGCACAAAGCCTATTTCAAGCCGTGTCTTAGCAAAGAAGTTTCCAGAATACATCTTTGTGAGGTTACACACAAGTGTGAGCGCACTTACACAGTAATTACTACCAGCCCACAGGGACACCATAACACGGCAGAAAAACTTCTTGCTGACTTTACTCCTGCCTTCCTTAAGCCCCCACCCCCCAACACCCCATCCAAACAGCCTGTGAACTCAGTCCAGGGCACGAGTCCAAACTCTCTGAGCACTTTGAAAGAGGATCTTTATGAATTAACATCCAAAAAAATAAATAAAGCCTGGAGAATGCTCCGTGTTAACACGGGGAAGGGCGGCTGAAAAGGCGCTGCGGTCAGAGGAGGACGCTTATTTGCTTGTATATATAATAAAATATAGTTTAAAACACCCCAAAAGCTGCTGCCCGACGGTCCCGGGTACCAGCGGCCGGCCCCCGGCCCCATCCCCGCTCCCCATCACCTGCCTCCGGTCTCCGGCCCCCGCTCCCTCCCCACCCCTTCCCCTTCTCGGCTCACCCTGGAGATGGTCAGCGGGGCGCTGAAGTCTTTCCCCCCCACCAAACGAAAACCCCACGGGGGAGGGCCACGCAGGACCACCGCGTGGGACATAGCGGCGGTGGGACTCTCCCCTGCCCGCGGGCAGCTCCAGCTCCAACTCACGACCGCGCTTCTCCGAAACGCCGGGACGGGTCGATCCCTCCTCTTCGCCCCGCCCCGGCGCGGGGCGTGTCGGGGAGGCGGAACCGACCCGTCCCGGTTGTCGTTTGGGGGAGCTTCAGCTCGGATTTTCTCCTAAATGCGGGTTTCAGAGCGACCGTAAAGTTCAGCATCTGGGTTTGGTGCGGTGGAAGCCTCTGCTTGCTGCACCTTCACCCTCTGGAGTGGAAGGAAAATGATGTAATAGGCCCATAAACATGTAGTCAGGGCTGTTTTAATCATCACAAGCGGTATGATGAAAAAGAGAAACTGTTAAGAAAATAATCACGTTGGGTTTCAAGAAGTTCTGGAATCCTTCGTAGCCAAAAGATGAACTTGCAAGAAAATAATCTGGTTGGGTTTAAAGCAGTTTGAGAACCCTTCATGTTTATCACTGGGTTAAAAGGTAAAGTTCCAAGAAAATAATAAGGTTGGTTTTAAAGCAGTTTGGGAATCCTTTGTGGCTATCACTTGGCCAAAAGAAAAACTTCCAAGAAAATAACGAGGTTGGATTTCAAGAAGTTGGGACTCCTTCGGGGCTAATGCTCGACCAAAAGGAATACTTGCAAGAAAATAAGCAGGTTGAGTTTCAAGCAGTTTGAGAGTCCTTCATGGCCAAAAGATAAATTGCAAGGAAACAATCAGTTTGGGTTTAAAGCAGTTTGGGAATCCCTTGGCCAATGCACCCCAGCACCCTGTGTGTTTGCGGGGGCAGCATCCCTGCTTCCCGGTGGTACAGCTGAATCAGAGCACCCGGAGGATGTCCACGCTGCAGAGGGTGTTTGATGTGGTGGCTCGTAGGCACGCAGGGGTAGCTCGGAGGTGAGATGGGTGGTCAGCACAGCAGCTCAGTGCCTCCCCCCAAAAGCTGAGAGTAAATCTCAAAACGCCTGTAAACCTCCCTCTCTTCCTGGAAAGGGCTGGGCCGGAATATCCCACTTCAAAAAAGGACCTTACAAAGGATTCATTGTTTGAAAAGTCCAGTTTCATCAAGTACCTTCTTGCTGGCTGGTTTCTGTGAGTTTGATTTATGTGCTATTTGCTGTGACGGCTTTTTGCACGCGTTTGCTCGTGACACGGGAAGGTTTGTGTGACCATCTCACCGCCGTGCCTGTGTCGCTTTGGTTTGAGACAGGGGTGGGAGCTGAGACTTAAACACGCACCCGAGCTGTGCTGCAGCCTGGTGACAGAGAAACACGAATACAGTGAGCGTGCTGCGTCAAGAACCCGAAACACAATAAATTTTGTTTGCTCTGCTAGAAAGGTGCCCACAGAGGAGCAGTTCAGCTGCAGCTGGCACCAGCAGAGCTTTCGCCCGTACGCTTTGCCCCACGCGAGCGTGCGCCCACGGAGAGCGGCTGTGAACCCTGACTTTTGTCTGGTGATGAATCATACCTCCTCATTCCTGTGTGATATCACCAGGCTGCAGAAGCCTGGGAGTAGGCTGGCCTGAGGTTTCCTTGCTTGCTTTAGAAAATCCACCCAACCCAACACCGAAATTTGCCTTGGAGAGAGCTGGAGGACTCGTTTATGTCCCACTTCTCCTGCTCTCGCTGTTCGGAGTGAAAGATGTGCACAAGTGTTGGTGCTGGCATCTCCTTCCTCTTAGGAGGGAAAAGAAAAAACAAAAACCCAATCCTTTCTGCAAAAGAAACTTAATTTTGCTGGAAAGTAGCAACAATAAAAGCGGAAAAAAGGAAAAGAGCGGAGAAAAAAATGGAGACTGCAGCTCTGTGGAGCCAAACATTTTCCACTGGCATTCATCAGGGTGGTTTCTAAATTGCACTCAGGCCGTGAGTGACAGGCTCTGCCACACAGTGAAACGCCGGGGTTTTCAAAGTAATTTGTTGGCAGAGGAAACAGATGATCAAAACACAGAAATCCCCACTATTAAAGTATTCATTTCGAAAGATGATGGAAAGCTGCTGGCTCCGAGGTACTTTCTGCTCAAGGCCTTTTGACTGCTCAGCCTTGGTTCCCCCTCATGTGACTTCAGGCTTGTCAAAAACTTCACCCAAGTAAAATACACGTAGAATTCGCCAAGTGGGTATAAACTCTGCGGGTGTGCTTATTCCACATGAGACTATATTCCAAAATACGTTAAACTGAGCTGAAGTAGAGGCAGTTTTGCTCTGAATAAAAAAGTATCTGCGGTCGATTTGCTCCTGTGTCCACATATAGATCAGCCCTCAGGTTTCAGAACCGCATCAGGAATTAATTTGGCACCTCTCTTATCAATGAGAGATGTTTTTTCTCAGGGTTTGGGGAATGAGAACATTCATGAAAGAACATCACATTTCACAGGTGCTCACACACCTTTTCTCATGTGCTTTCTGTGAGCGAAGCCGATACAGATTTGCAGCCTGCAAAGGACCCGGTCGTACTCTCGCTTCAGTCAACAAAAGTGGGCTCATAAATTTCTATTTTTCTCTTTGGTAACGTGAGAGTTTTTAAATTATATTTTAAGTCGTTTCCAAAAAGTAATGGGAGTTCTACTTCTGGGTGAGAAATGAACAGACCCAGCAGGAGATGACATGAACCTTGCTCTGGACACAAGCCTTGCCACCCAGTAAAACACAGTATCCCCATCAGGCTCATCCCTCAGCCAAGTGCTGAAACCCTTCAGCAAGCTCCAACAAAGACCACACGTTATTCAAAAGAGAGGTCAAACGTGTTCATGAATTCTATCTCATCACTCCCTTTGCTTTATCTTTTTTCCCCCCAATATTTTCCTCAGCGTTTGTTTCCAGTATTTTTCCACCCCGAAGCCTTATCACCTCTTTGTTTCTCTTTTGAATATTCCATTCTGGCTCTCCTTGGCTGCTGGTGACACTCTCCGTTTCCTTCCTTTGTTATCACAGACCGACTGGGTAAACTACGGATGTTCAGCTTTGTGTCCCGTTTTGAATGAGCATTCAGGTTTTCCATTTGGCACCCTCTCGATGTCTAGCAGAAGTCCCGTGCTTATCTGAGAGGCCCAATAATGACCCCCCAGCGCTGTCTTTGAACATCTGCTCACATGAGAGAGATTTCAAGCATTGTTATGGCTCGATAATTCTTCTCCAGGTCAGGAGATTTTCTTGCTCTACAAATTGCCTTAAAAGCCATGGAGATGTGATGCTGAGGGACATGGCTTGGTGGTGGTGGCTTGGCAGTGTTGGGTTAATGGTTCGACTCAATCTTAAAGGTGTTTTCCAACCCAAATGATTCTATGATACCTCTGGACACGGCTGCTTCTCCTCAGAGCAGTTTCAGGAGGCTGAGGTTAGCCATGAGACCTCTGTTGCAGCAGGCTGGGTCTAGTAGATGTAGAAATGAGATCCTCTGATGTTTTCACATCAGTTTAAGGGTGATAAGTTGATGTATAGGTTTTTAGGAACATTTTAATCAGTTTTTTTTCCTTTTTATTAGAAGTTAGTGCAGATATTGCACAATTTTGAAGTAACATTCATCAAGTTCAGAAATACTTCTTGCAACTTCTTTACCCAGAGGTTCCAGACGGATGACCTCTCCGAAACAGCTTTAATTTTATGGATGTCAAACATAGCAAACGTAAAATTCAAGCTCCAGTTAATTTTATCTCCCGAGAATTTAAATACTTCTACCATTATGGTAAAGAAAATATTTTTATAGTATTTCAACTCATAGTGGTTGCCCAAGGGACGAGATCTTTCTCTTTCAGTGTAGCTGCCATTGGAATTATTTTAAACTAATCACAGAATGGTTTGGGTTGGAAGGGACATTAAAGCTCACCTCGTTCCAACACCCCTGCTGGGGGCAGGGACACCTCCCACTAGAGCAGGTTGCTCAAAGCCCCATCCCACCTGGTCTTGTTTCATAGGATGCACTTTTTAATCCCTAAAAGCATCCACCTTTCATTTCCAGATGAAGGTGGGATTCTAAGATAGTTCCCTGGCTGCAGTGGAACAATCGGTAACACCCCTTTAGATTGTTTGTGGACAGTTTAATACAGACATTGGACATTTAAAAGTAGCCTTAAGCACCAGACTAGATCTTGGCTTCTGGCTTTGCCTTCCCAACAGCCACACTCCCGTTAAAACTGAGTTTCAGATTCCGTGGCTCGTGGCTTGTGTTTGAAACTCCTTTGTGGCGAATGGTCAGTTGTATTTCTAAGGCTGGTTGATCTTCTTAGTATTTGTGATTGGAAACGGTCCCTGAGAGTGATGCTGATCACATGAATTCAAAATTCCTGTGGGACTAAAGACTCCAAGCAGTATTTCATGGCATTTGTGTGATTTGCCCTCTCAGCAGCCAGTGTTTCTCACAGCAGAACCTCTTCTTCCTTCTTACATTAATCAGTAATCTTTTGTCAGTTTCATCTTCATATCCACCACCTAAATGAGTCCTTTCGGGTACCTTCCTAACCTGATGGGTTTCACCTACAACAGAGTCTGGTGGGTTTAATTTTATTTCTTTACTTAATAGTTAAAAAAAATATTTTAAACCCCAGCATCCTGTGAAAACAGTTAATTTTGTATCCCATTTTTTTGGATTAAATCCAGGCAAATCTCAACCCTATGGCAGATTTAACTGCAGGTTTCCAAAGGATTACTTAATTTATAGGCTTTGCAGGATCTCGCAGATCTGAGTTATTATTTTGGCTTTTGCGAGTTCCTTGGCGGATGCCCAAGTCTTGGGAGCTGTCATTCTGAGTTCCAGTTAATTCATCTGTTTGTCTAAATCATTTCTACAAAGACATTGCAGATCTAAACATCCCCCAGAGAAAAGCCAGCTGAGATAGAAATCATCAGGATAATGAAAGAAATCTCGCTGGTCCAGTAGAATTTTTTCTGTGCTCACCATCAGGTGGAGCAGGCTGATGGCTCCCGAGGCCTTTTAGTTTTGTAGGACGGCCATGGAGAAAACTGTGTGTGAGCAGCAGATTTCCAGTGAGGACCAAGGTAAATCTTTTCTTTTTGTCTGATATGTGCAGAGGTTAAAAAGCATCAAAATGCAATTTATTTCCCTGGTCTGGCAAATATTAACGAGACAATTTTAACACATGATTCTAATCCTTGCTCATCAGACTTCCAGTCATCCACCAGAACTTCATACAGCTGGGGTTTGCAATCCACTGAAGAGCAAGGATAAATCCCAAGCTCTCAAATACTGCAGACTAAACACAAGATAAGAGCTGGCGGGTGGATTTCCCAAGGGGAACACCGGGAAGCAATGACACAGTGCGGTCGGCTCGTGTCGGAGCACAAGCAGAAGCTTGTTCTAGATTAAGGGCAACTTCAAGGAAGACTGTGGAGAAGGACAGGACAACTTGTCAGAGCTCACGGAAAGCTCACAGAATGTTCTATCATACTGTTTACAAACAAAACACAGTCTTTTTATATTCCCTGCTTCTTATGAGGAGAGACCTTCTCATTCTCGACAGCTCCCTGACAGGAGGTGGAGCCAGGGGGGGTTGGGCTCTGCTCCCAAGGAACAAGTGACAGCACAAGAGGAACCGGCCTCAAGTTGCCCCAGGGGAGGTTTAGGTTGGAGCTGAGGAACAATTTCTTCCCCTCCAGAGTTGTCCAGGGCTGTCCCAGGCTGACCAGGGCAGTGCTGGAGTCCCTGTGATCCCTGGAGGGGTTTCCAAACTGTGGAGATGTGGTGCTGAGGTGACCTGGTGGTGCTGAGGTGCCCTGGCAGTGCTGGGTTAACCTCAATGGTCTTAATTGTCCTTTCTAACCAAAATGATTCTGTGATTATCAGTTTTGCTGACAAATGACTTGGGTCCACGTTCACCCCATTCTCAGTCCCCCTTTCCATCTCAGGCAGCAGAACAAACAGATGAGCAGGTGCCTGTTGGTACAGATCTGATCTTACTCCCAGCCTCTAATCCTTAGCCTGAGACTAACCCCATGATGAGCCTGGACAGCACGAAGCAGGGACCCTGCCACCACAGCTGCCTCACTGGAGGAGATACTCTGTTCCTTTTCATCTCACCGCTTGCAAGCTTGGAATATATTGACCAGATGCAAGGAGCTGGTCTGTTTGCTTTGGGGGGGGAGTGACCTCCTCCCGAGGGCTTCAGCTGCTGCCCTGGCTCTGAGAGAGAGGGCAGGATTAACCCCAGCTCTTCTCCACACGAGCCATAACCTCTCTGCAATGTGACCGATGGGCAGCAGTTGAGAGAATAAGAAATATTAGCATCATACTGTAAGCAGAAGATGAGATTACAAGTGATCTGCCTTTTCTGTAAGGCTAATTGTTCCCATTAAGGGATTAAACTGATTGATTTCCCGTCAGAAACGGTGCCTGGAAGAACAAAGTCAAAACCTCTGGTATAATGTGAGTCACTTCGCTGAGCAGCTGAACACTGAGCTTTTGTGCTTTTCTGTTACGAAATCATGACAGATGTCAGCTGTTGGTATATTCTGCAAACTAATTTGGTACCTTTTTAGCATCATTATTTCATACAGTAGAAACCAAGCGATCGTACCTATTCAGCAGCAGAGGTCCCTGGTCTTTTGTTGGGATTTCAGCGTTCATCACTCTCATTCCTGACTCTGTTGATAGCGACGCTTCCTTTTTTGGGTGTTGTACAGCTCCAGAATGCAGACAACTGGAGAAAATTAAGCTGAATGTTCCAAATTTCTGCAGGTCAAGGAAAGTTTGCCTTTTATCGGTCAGAGATAAGTACAGCAAACAGCAAATTCACTGCTTTTGAAAGGCTGAGTTCCACAGATGCCGCTATTAAGCCTCAGTAATCACAAAGGTTCCTGTAGGTGGGATTCACCGAAGCTTCCCCATTCATTGCAGAACATCCCACAGCCTTAGACTAACGGGGACAGAGGGACAAACAGCATGCTAAAAAACAAGTGGATAAGCCTTGTGATGTCTCATCCCCGTGCATTCTGCCAGAACTCCTTCAGCCCGATTGCTCCGCTGCTGTCTTGCCCCGAGCTGGGGCAATCTCCTTGTGCTGAGGGGACCCGACAGCCTGCCCCAGGAGAATCGGGAGCGAGTGGTCCTCACCCTGCGTAAAGGGCTGCACTCTGCGACGTGGGAGCTGCAGGGCAAGGGCAAAGCAGCACCCATAAAGCTGCTTAGGGGTGAGAACAGGACACAGGACACACAGCTCAGCTCCAGCCTTTGTATAGACGGTTCCTCCCTCTGCTCAGGCTGCTCCTCATCACTTACAGGACTTTTGCAGAAGTTGTCTGTAGAGGCACAAGCATCTTCACACCACAGAGGAAAACCACAAATACACAGT
Organism: Ceryle rudis; assembly: GCA_033439905.1. Taxonomy (NCBI): domain Eukaryota; kingdom Metazoa; phylum Chordata; class Aves; order Coraciiformes; family Cerylidae; genus Ceryle; species Ceryle rudis. Next base: position 12,801 of record JAAGNO010025904.1, read on the forward strand.
CACGCCATCACTCCTTATTGCCTTGGGGGAGCTGAAGGAGACATTCCCTAGAATTAAATGGAAAATGGAAAATACAGAGCATATTTGGTGGTGTTTATCCTGGATGTGAGAGGAGCGTTTAACAATTCAAACTCTCCCAGTTTCCTGAGTTCATGGGATTGCTGGAGGAGGATTTCCAAAAATCTTTTGACAAATATTTAGCTTGAGCTTTGAGGTGAAACGCTGCGAGGTGCTCAAGAATCAGCATTCATCACCCACGAGATTAAATGAAGAAACTCAGCAACAGTAACACCAAATGAAGAAATTCTCTACTGAGGTCACAGGCTTTAGCTCAGCTCTCATTTTTTGGTTACTGCAAAGAGACAAATGGACCGAGACCCACAGGCCAGAATTAAGACGCTTTGGTGTCCAAATCCTGCCATTTCTGGAAGTGAATCTCCTGGGCACCAAGTGAGACCAAAAGCAGGCAAATAACATGCAAATAGAATTTTCAAGGTTGCCATAACAATTCAAAATCATTTGAATTACTGTGTTTCTTGTCTTATTTCTCTCTCCTTATTCCCACAGTTCACATTTGTGCACCCAGCTGACACAAAGGTAATGGCACAACTTCAGAAAACCTGAACACGGGCAGCAACTTTACCGAATAGGCAAAAAATAAAAGTAATTGCCAATATTTGTATTCTAGCCCATCAGCAGGAATTCATAAATGCTTGCAGGAATGTAACATATCAACCTCTTTAAACAGCCATATCCTGTTTCTTTTGTTTCCTTCTCTGCCTTTGCAGTGGCTGTTGCTACAACACCATCTATCACTGCTCCTTTCATCTGTCAGGCCCTCCAGCCACCCGCCCACAGCTCCCTACCTGCCCCCTCGGGTCTGAGCTGGCTGGATTTCCCCCGTGTTTGCCATTTTAGGGTGTAGATGCCCATCCTTTTCAGCTGGAGCTGAGTGGGCGATGAAGTTATCCCCTCTGGTTCCTCAGCTCCCTTCCCGTACCTGCTTGGCTGGTTGCATGAACAGCTTTCAGTCAAACAAGATTAGTTTTCACAGGTTTCAACGTAGGGAATTCTTACTGGGGGCTGAAATGATGAGTAAGATGGGCACGGTCTAGACTGAGGTCAAGAATGTGATGTCTGCAGGCAGGGGACAATGCACGTCGACATCCCCGTCCAGAGGAGTTCAAGCACGTCTTTGTCCATCCCTTTCAAGGAATCAATCATAGAATGGTTTGGGTGGGAAGGGAAGTTTCAGGGTCATCTGGTCCAACCCCCCTGCAGGGAGCAGGGACATCTGCAACCAGAGCAGGGTGCTCAGAGCCCTGGCCAACCTCCCCTGGGATGGT
>JAAGNO010025905.1:6321-17319 GCA_033439905.1 Ceryle rudis
TCCACTAGGTGGGCCACCTGATCATAGAAGGAGATCAGGTTGGTTAAACAGGACTTGCCCTTCATGAACCCATGTTGTCTGGGCCTGATCCCCCTGTTGTCTCGCACTTGCCACGTGATCACCCCCAAGAAGAACTGTTCCATAATCTTCCCTGGAACCGAGGTCAGTCTGACAGGCCTGTAGTTCCCCAGATCCTCCTTCCTACCCCTCTTGTAGATGGGTGTCATGTTGGCAAGTCTCCAGTCATCTGGGACTTCCCCACTTGACCAGGATTGCTGATAAATGATGGAGAGAGGCTTGTCAAGTTCCTCCGCTGGCTCCCTCAGCACCCTTGGGGGATCCCATCTGGCCCCATAGACTTATGGGTGTCCAGTTGGCTTAGCACGTATTTCATTACTATTTCCTGGATTGTGAGGGGATTATTCTGTTCTCCATTGCTATCTTCCAGCTCAGGGGACTGAAAAATGAGGATAACTGGTCTGACTATTCAAGAAGGCATTAAGTACCTTAGCCTTTTCCTCATCCTTGGTAACAATGTTTCCCCTCACATCCAATAAAGGGTGGAGATTCTCCCTGGTAATTTTTCTGTTGTTTATATATTTGTAAAAACACTTTTTATTATCTCTTACAGCAGTGACCAGGCTGAATTCTAGCTGAGCTTTTGCCCCTCTAATGTTATTTCTACATGACCTAACTAAATCCCTATACTCTTCCTGAGTATCCTGCCCCTTCTTCCAAAGATGGTAGACTCTCCTCTTTCTCCTAAGTCCCAGTAAAATCTCCCTGTTCAACCAGGCCGGTTGTTTTCCCCACCAGTTTGTCTTACTACACATGGGGACAGTCTGCTCCTGTGCCTTTAAGAGATCCTTCTTAAAAAAAAGTCCAGCCTTCCTGGACCCTTTTGACAGGCTGAAGTCTGCCCTTTGGAAGTCCATGGTAATAGTTTTGCTGACCGCCCTCCTTACTTGGCCAAGAATTGAGAATTCTATCATTTCATGGTCGCTAAGCCCGAGATGGCCTCCAACAACCACATCAGCCAGCAGACATTTTCTGTTTGTAAACAACAAGTCCAGCAAGGCACCTCCCCAGGTGGGCTCACTTACTAGCTGAGTCAGGAAGTTATCTTCCACACACTCCAGGAATCTCCTGATTGTTTCTTGTCTGCTGTGTTATATTTCCAGCAGATGTATGGTAAGTTGAGGTCCCCCACAAGAACAAGGGCTTGAGATCTTGTAGCTTCTGCCAATTGCCTGTAGAACAATTCATCAAGCTCTTCATCCTGGTTGGGTGGTCTATAACAAACTCTTAACAGAATATCTGCCTCGTTGGCCTTTCTCAACTTTACCGATGAAGATTCAACTGGTCTGTCACACTTGTTGACCTCCATGCAATCAAAACACTCCCTAATATAGAGAGTCATCCCACCTCCCTTTCGATCTTGCCTGTTCCATTTGTAGAGCTTATAGGCATCCACTGCAGCACTGCACTCATTAGAGTCATCCCACCATGTTTCTGTAAGGGTGACTACATCATAGCAGTTGTGGTGCACAATGGCCTCCAGCTCCTCCTGCTTGTTTCCCATGCTGCATGCATCAATGTAAAGGCACTTGAGCCGGGCTAAAGGCTTAATTCCTAACAATGGCCTGCCACCGTTAGGCTCAACTCTAGCAGGCCTAGTTTTATCCCCTTCCCCCTTCAGACCTAGTTTAAACCCCTTTCAATGAGCCCAACCACCTCATGTGCAAGGATTCTTTTCCCACTTTGAGACAGATGAACTCTGTCTGTTACTCGCAGACCCCATGCAGCGTAAAGCTCCCCATGCTCAAAAAACCCAAAATTCTGTTGGTGGCACCAACCTCTCAACCACATGTTAATCAGGCGGGTCTTCCTTCTTTCAGTATTCATCCCTGTCCCTGAAGGGATTGAAGAGAACACTACCTGGGCTCCTGAGCCCCCAGCTATCTACCCAGGGCCCAATAATACTGTCACGAATAAAAGAGATTAGTCTCATGGTACGGGTCTGTATCATCTTACTTTCATTCAATGACATCTAAAGACAGCTTTTAAGATGAAGTTAAATGACAATGTATGGCAAGACAAGCAGCTAAATGTTCTCACACTTCTGGTCCCCTGCTAGTCATCACCCATTGACGATATTGATTACAAAGGAGAATGATGCATATTGCTAGCAAATCTGACAGCAGCATTCTCACACATCATTCAGTATTGAATAGCATAGAGCTACTTTTAAAAGCAGAAAATGTCTCATCTGAGTTTCATTCCACAAGGTCTTGTCAATTATTACCCGTTTCATTACTTTTAATACTATAAAGAATAGTGACTATCTCAAAGTTCTGTCAGATATACTATTGTGGAAAACAAATAATGTTTAAGGATATATTGATAGAAGAAAAGTGGTTTACATGAATTATGTGAAATTGCCCTAATTTTTTTTTTTAATCTCTTCTTCATGTGTTTTATGTAAAAGCATGTCCTTTCTTTCTGAAATATGCTAAGTGTTTATGACCACAGCAGCTTTCAGATAATTTTAAGGAGTGATTAAAGACAATTAACAGTCTTCTTCATTTTGTCATATCAATTTGTCTTTTTTAAATCATCACAAAAACCCCCCATACATATGGCCTTATTTAATGTCCAGTGGGTGTTTAATCAAATTAGTGTTAGTCTTTGTCGTTTTCATAATGAAATGAGCTTTGCTTTCAATATAGCCAATAGCTTATTTGTTTGGAAGATTTTTTAATATCAGTTTCTTAATTGCCATTTACTCTTGCTATTATTCTATTATCGGGAGACTTAAATGAAACAAACAGCTCCCAACATTGTTTCTCTGTCAAGTGAAAAAGAAAATATTTAAGACAGAATGCTGAACTCAGAATACTGTAGGACTACTTGACCCTGCTTATTATCTTAGCATTATTTCAGGTACCATTAAATCAGGGTAAGGTTAGCAGGTTAACAATGCATTGCTATTGCTTCAATTTTCAGTGAACAGAAAAATACTTTCCAACATCTAATGGAGCTCTTTCTTTTCTATTTCCAAAACATATGAAATCCATGATCACTTCAACCATGGAACTATTTATGAAAAATAGAAATGAAACCAACCTCTTAGTATGCTGATGCTTTCCCCAAATCCTCTCTTTTTAAGGATGAAGGGCAAAGACCTTTGCTTCTGTTTCATGATAACACATATCACCTAACAAAAAAAACAACCAACCAAAAAAAAAACCAACAACAAAAAAAATTGGTCTTGTATTAAACACATTCTCATTAAACCCCTTAAGCAGGTAAGTTTTCAGTGCTTACTGCTTTACAAAGCAGGCGCGAGGGAGAGAGAAAAAGAATATATGTTTTTTGTAGAACCTTCTTTTTCTTTTTGTAATGAAAAATCTCTCCTCCTATAAAACTAAACCCAGCTAAAAAATAGTTCATTATATGAGAAATAGATCATTTGTGTGTATTAATAAAATGCAGTGTCCTGAAATTAATTAATGGTGCTCAAGGAAAAAAAAAAAGTTTAAGGAACCTAGCAAGACTTTAAGTAATGGAAATACTAAATACAGTTACACAGCAATTATGCAGTGCACTTAAATCAATAGCTTGTTACATTAGACCAGAACAGGCAACAACAAATATACAAAATAATAGCCAGACATCAATCCATTAAGTAATCACATCAGTGCTATGAAAATTATTTCTTTTTCTCCCCTTTCAGTCAATATACAACCACAGTCCAAGTGCAAACCATGTATAAAAGAACAGCAACAGAAATGATGTAGTATGTAGGTGTCTTATTCCTAGTAATATAGACATTTTATCTGCTGGGATAATGAAGAACCCAGTACATATTCAAATAAGATTTTTTTCAAATGATTACACAAGTAGGGTACCTTGGAGAAATTAATTATTTCAAAATACATTGTGACTTCATTGTAGAAAACCTGTGTTTGTTTTTTTTCTTGGAGAAGTTCATGGGAAAGTTCTACAGTGTCTTTTCAGAATAAATGACACTAAAGATGCCATGTTATTACATTATGATAATCTATTCCAGTTCCTGAATGCTTTTAAAGAATTGACTTTAACCTCTGAAAGAGGTAAGTAGGAAAACAGTAATGGAGGCCATGAAACAGATATACCTTACATTAATTACAACATTTATTCCTTTAATAGTGAATTTTGTGTAATTTCTTTATTAGACTTACCCTATTAGTGATCTGGACATTGGGCACAAAAAGAATAAACACATTTTGTGTAGTTTATGTAGCCTCAGAAAAAAGAAGTCAAAATCTAAAATTAACTTCTCTTTAATAATATTGTGTATTGTTTCCCTTAAGCTAACAAATCTATTAGCATTATTTAAAGTTCAAATAGAGTGTTTATTAGGACAATGTGCTCCTGAAACATTAAGAATAAAAGATAGGTGATTTACATCATAAGAGCTTTACTTAATATAATTATAAGCAGTAAAGGAGGTGATAAGAGCAGAGTAGGCTTGGATAGATTCTCCATATGCTGTGTTTTCCTCTTCTGATGTATCATTATCATAAGAATAATAACTGCATAAATTGTCTGCCAAGATGAATTAATATGTAGAAAGCCAGTTTAATAAAAGCTCCCAGTGGTTCAAGAATTAATTTGTAGAAAGGAATTTGTTCTACTTAAAATTAAATTTATGAATAACACCTATTAACTGCAATGCAATGCACTGTTAACTTTAATGGTGTGAGTGGAAAAAACCTACTCACTGCAAAAACCAAAGAAGTCAGTTTGAAGCAGTAAGACTTGTTACATATTTGAAATTTTGGTGGAAAAATAGTTAGTTATTACAGATACGTTCTTGCAGTAGCCGTAACGATGGTTCAAAGCAGTATCTCAATTTCTTAGGGTAGGTTACAGTTTCATTATATATCTAGTTGATTTTCTGGTTGTTGAAGATGGCAAATGGCAGATCAATAAAAGCAATGCCTGTGTAATCTGTCTGCATTCTAAGAAGACTTAATGATGAAATGTTTGTCTTATCTGGAAATTATTTGTTATGTTGTTTACAGCACTGGTGTGTATTTATTCATCGTCATATTATTAGTAGTACTCTTGTTTATATTTGTGTTAAGTTTTGTTATTATTAATTCATAGCAAAATAAGTATAATCAGAAGATGTAGAGAAAATACAGAGCAAAGCAAGATTAAATAATTTAAATATAGGAAGCTCAGTAATTGAAAAGCTCTGAAGAACTCTGCATCTCTGTGAACTCCTTTCTTTTGCACTGTGCAGATATATGTGGCATACCATGCAGGGCTGTGCTTAAATATCACAATATAACAATGTATGAAAGATCTTAATATTTACCCAATAAATCAATAAAGTCAAATGCAGTACTTGACTAAACATTTTTAAAATGCTTGTTTGCTATATTTCTGGGAGACATAACATCAATGTATGGAATTGTCCTTTAAGCAAATTAGTGGTTTTCATCAAAAACATTTTTTGAGACTGGCTTGGATTTTCATCAGCAAGAACTGTCAGCCTTTTATCTGGGCTCTCCTTTAGTTAGTTACAGAAGCAAACAAAAACTCACATAGGGAATATCCACAGCAACCATCTTTGTGCTCAGGGAAGTGTAAACCTATTGATAGCTTGCTCCCTCTGTATTCACAGACCATATCTGCCTGTCTGTGAATAACCACTGAAGTCCTCCAGTCATAGAGCAAGAACAGCAGTACATAAGTAGATCCAAAACACTGGACACAACTCTATCTATTGATAAGTTACCAAAGATATTTTTGACCTGTTCTCATCCTCCAAGTGGTGCAGTGAAACCAAGGGTTTTTTTTGTGATGTATCTACGTAAACTCTTATGGTGTCTGAGCTAATTAAGTGCTCTGTATTTTCTTTTATCTTTAGTCCTCTGAGGAATAATAGAGCATGATACTGTTTTTCTATAACTACCTTTTTATTACACCTCGGACATTATGAGGTTTTTTTCATCACATTTAATTACTATTCATGTAATAGCTTTACAGGCTTGGATGTTTTTATTTTTTTTAATCAAGAGTAGATATTGACTTCCAAATAAGGCTGTGGAATTTATCTGCCATAAAATTAAAGACATTTGAAATGTACAAATTTTCAAGTTCATTGAATTGATATGATCCAGCTATGTTTCATGGAAAATACTTTCATACCATTGAAAAGATAAATGTCAATACTGATTTTAAAATATGTTGTGCTGCTTTCATCATGAAAGTATAAGATTACACTCTTTGTGAACAAATTAATATAAATGTAGCTTTCTCTGGTACTGTTCATGGATATAATATCACTAGTTTACTAGATGATCAGATTTAAACTTCTAGATTATATATTATGTTTGAATATTGTGAAACAAGTGAAGTGGAAGATGGTTGCTTTTCAGAGAAGCCTTTGGTGGAAAGCAGTGATAAAAGTCAACTCTCTTTTTGTCTTGTTTTAACAGTGGCAAACACTGCCTTTTTTATTTTAAGGAGTTAAATCATAGGAAGCTATTAATATTTTCTCAGAAATGTTATTATCTTATTATTCTGTGCAGACAAGGTACGATGCTTTCAAGGTCACTGGATTTATCAGTACTAGATATAATTACTTGTTCCTGAAATTGAACACTGTGTTAGAGATGAAGGATCAAGGATGTATTGCAAAGTCTTACATTTCAGTACATAAGTGTGTCCATATTTAAGTATCTATTATGTTAGAGTCAGGCATGGAAGGATCTAGAATTCATTGCAAATCAAATGATGGCTCAGTTTCAGTACCATCGCTTCCAGCAATGAGAACAATGTCAGAGAAAGCACTGATATTTATCCACCTTCAGAAATTCTCTTACTTTCATGGATTTGCCTTTCAAGATAATATTTCCAACTAGAAAGGATATAATTTTAAAGTTATTATTAACTCAGATATTTACTCTTTTCTTCTCCCCTCAAGATTTTTTTTTTCCACACACATAAAGCATTCTTCTACCCTGTCCATAACTGTGTGTGTTTTCACTGCAGAAAAATCACATAATTTTCAGCTCTCATGGGATATGTGAAAGCTCTAATGTCAAAGAGAACCTCAATATATAGGTGCAGTATAATTCCACTTCCATTGTGTTGCAGTGTTAGGCTCTATATTAACATGTGCTTAGCACTGTAGAGAAATAAGAATTAGTAATATTTTATGAGGATTTTAAGGTTCTGGTGGGGATGAACTACATGGTCCTGAAGGCCCATGAAAAATGAAAGAGTAATATTATGGCAAACAGAATGAGTGACAGATTGTGGTAATCAAGATTTACCTGCTTCATGAGATTTGTTTTAGAGATTAGTTGCTTACACATGATGACAACTAGGTTTTATTTTTGCACTGTGAATGAAGAAACATTACTGGAATTCTATGTAACATGACTGGGACAGGCATGACTTAGCCCAATGCATGTTGTCCCTAGCCCCAGTGGGAATTTAGCAAGTTCATATAATCATGTGAAGTAATAAAGAAAATGCACTGATATGTTGGATAGATCTACCAATGTCATGTCAATCAACAAGGCCAAGAAAGCTATGTTATACAAAATTTTACAAAACAGGAAAACATTTTGTTGTCTTCTCATTTTTAAGCTTAATTCTCTGTAACCATCCTTTCACTCTCTAAAGAGAAAGTGGAGCTCTAACATACTTGCTTGTTTACAGAGGCAACATGTTTTAATGAAATCACCTAACATCTCAAGTCTGGATAAAATCTGGATAGAATGTGACAAGTGGGAAAACTAGCAGAAGGTAGAAAATTAAAAAAATATAACATTGGAGCATTATTATACTTATGCTTTGAACCTTTCTGTCTCAATATTTAGCTATCCCACTGGAGACTCACATTATTATTCTATGTAAACATTACCTGAACTGATGGCAGAAGAATTATGCCCAAGGATATTCCACAGTGTCAATTGATTTCAATTTCTTTGGAAAAAAAGAGCTCAAAATTGTGGAGCTTGGATAGACTTCTCAGGGATGAAATACGACCCTCTGAGTAATTTTACCTTTTTAGACAAACAGTAGTGCTCAAAAGTGCTTTTTCAAAAAATATGCTTAGGGCAAATAAAACTCAGGAAAAAAAAAAAAAATCTGTTAATTTCTTTCTTGTGGTTTTCAGGGTAGATATTTACCGTTATGTACTGAAGTCAGTATACTGTTCAGTATTAGAATAAGTGGACCTTCTCAGACCTAAGAAAGAAAAAGAGGCCTGAGCACACTTTTAATCTTCACAGGAATTTCAGTCAGTAGAGGTAAGAGAAAACTGCAGTTCAGAAAGAGACAGATCCTTCTATTCAGATGTGACATAACTGAACAATCACAGCCAACACTTGAATGAAACTCCTTTAGGCAGAATGATGAAGCTTTGTAAGAAGAACTAATGTTTCTCAATAACACTTCTGCAAAGGCTATCCAGTAGAAACAGATTGCAGAATAGTACAGAGTGCACCTGCTACCTGGAAATAATTCAACTTTCTTTGTATGGTGCAATGTTAGTGTTTAGAACTAAGGGTAAACTGCCATGGATATTTTTTCTTATTTTTTGCACAATGAATGCATTCCTTTGTATGTTAATTCCTTGTAGTGAAGGGGAATTCTTGACTCAAATTGTGCATCTATTAATATTCAATATTTTAAATCCTTTTAAAAACTCAGACCGAATGGCTTTTCCATCAGATTTAGAAAATACATAGTTTTCACACTTTAACTGAGACTGATGATAGAGGCATCTTCCTCCCAAAGGTGCCTTTTTCAAATTGTAAACGCAAGAAACAATAGGCATGTGACAGGGAGTGCTTGGACAGTTATGTTTACCTGTGCAAATTCAATGATTAATAATAGATTGGAATGCTTTGACTTTACTTCTTTTGCTTTCTCACATGAAATTTTGTCCACAGCATAAAGAAAGAAGCAGTATCTTTCAACTTGAGCATACATTGTTTGCAGACATTTTTCAGAAAATAATCAGACACAGCATAAAACCAAATTTAGATGAAGGCCAGATTCATTAATAGAAGCTCTGGTATTTTGCTAAATTTTGCTGAAACATCTGCACCAGACTAAGAAAAATATATCCCTTCTGTTCCAGTGAAGGCTACTTGGCATAGCACAAAGCCCTCTGGGCTCCACAGCACAGCACTTCAGTCCCTAATGAGCTGCAGTGTGATCCCTCTGCAAAAGCCAAAGCCGTATGAATTTTGAACTATCTGAGCCAGTGTCTGAGCTTATTTAAGCTCTGAGATTGCTGTGAGAACAACCAGCAAAGCCTGCAGATACCATGGCTACCAGCAGACAGTCAGCAGGTATAATTGGCTACTCTGAACTCCAGAGGCTTATATGTTAGCTCATGTCAGTATATTATAGAATAAGCTATGGGACTCTAGCTGTATTAATTACAGGGTGAAAGGAAATGCTGGTTACTTTTAGTTATATATGGCAGATGCTTCTCCTCCTTACAAGTGAGGTAGCATATACCGAAGTATTAGATGTTTTTAATATAAATGATATTTAAATGAGAAAGGCTATATTTGAGTTGACAAAGCAGGGCCTAAAACACAACCATCAGCAAACTGAAAAATATTATCCCTCTCAGTACTGTTTTAAAATAGAAAATAGTGAAAATGATCCTTTTATTTTTTTCTTTTTCAGTTCCTTTATACACATTTTTTTCACTTTCAATCCACTTCCCAAACCTTCATTCCAATCCCTGCCCCCCCCCCAAAAAAAATAAAGCTGATCAACTTTTTTTATTTATTACCAGCTCAGATCTCATAGGCAAAGAAAAAAGATGTCTTTGTTTGTCAAAATATGCAGCGGGGAAAAGGTAGCAAGCAGCACATCACCCATCACATGGGGAATATAGTCCCACTGTCCATCATCCTTCAGAGTCAGGGATAAAATGTGAAAACTGAAACCATATCTATTTTCCCATCTATACAAATGGTCAACAAAAAGCACATGAAACTTTCTGCAACAGGTGGCTTCCATGTTGGATATCTTCTGGAAGGACATAACCTTTTTGAATGTTACAACCCTCCTATATTCTGTGACTGCATTAGAACTAAAATGAGCAACCTTTCATCCGTTTCATGGTTTATTAGCACACAAAATAATATCTAAAGGATTATCATAAAAGTTTATCAAAAGATTGATGTAAAAGACCTTATTGGAAAAGGAGTGATTCTTCAGCCATTAGAATTCTTATATTATGTAGTTCTATAGCATTCAAAAAATAATACCTCATAGCCGATGCTCCTAAACTACATCTGTTACATTCTCATTCTGCAGACTGCCAGGTTCCTATGGAAATGATAAATCTTCACTCCCTGTAAATGGAGCTTTTCTGAGAGATGTTCAGGAAATAAATCTCCTGAAGTTGTCTTCAATAACTTTTGAATTCAACTAATTATTTTATGTATGTGAAATACATGAATTCTCCAACTGTCTGTTGTTTTGGATTTGTTTGGTATTGTTAATGTTTTTGGTAGAGGGTGATGATTTTTTTTTTTTTAATGAAAGAAAACAAAGCCTTTCTTTCAACTGGTACTTTACTTTTGCATGGGCGTTTTGTTGTCCTTTCACCTTGTAACTTAATTTTCTTATTTCAATACTGTTTATTTGAGGCTGTTTCTCATATTTTTCAGAGTAGATAACTTCCATCAAATTAAAGAGCAAATATGAAAAAAATGACCTATTGTCTCAGTATTTAATATGAAACCATTTATTTTAAAACTGGAACTTAAAATTAATTTGTTTACATTTAATTGTTTAGCTTTTCTTTATTCAAAAATTATGACAAAGATCAGAAAAATGAATGTGTTTCTGTTTGTCCTCATACATCAAACTCATGGAAATTTTATTGCCTAAGTAGTCTAAAATTATCCAACTTTCAAATTATAAATAACAATATTTACATTTTTTAAAAGCCAGCTA
>JAAGNO010025905.1:17419-31938 GCA_033439905.1 Ceryle rudis
AAATGTATAAAATATAAATAAAAGTATAGAAATAAAAATACACAAAGTATCATTTTAGATGGTCATAAAATTTAAAAGTCATAATTAGAAATTAATATCATAATTTCTCCATTCTTTTACCTGGAGCTGTGACCAGCTATGAAAAAAAGTGTGCAATTTTCATAATGACGGTTCTGGGAAATAAAAATTTCCATTCTGTATGAAATATTAATTATTTGATATTGCTTTAATTCTACCTGAATTTAATTCTTCACTGAATCTTGCTGCGAAAAGAAAGTTGATAAATCATTTAAAACCTAAACTTCTATCGTCTGAAGATCTTTTTAAGGATAAACCCTGACATTATTGCAGAGTATTTTTATCTCTGATGAAAATTAAAAAGGAGAAAGTATACATGGATGCCACCTATTCCTCAGAGTATAGCCCTTAAGAGAAATAGACTCAGAAAACAGTCCTTGATTTTATGTGTGTGTGTGTGTATTTATACAGGGTCCTTTCTTATTCTTTTTGTAATTGTTGAAGTTCATCCTATCAAGTCTTACTTTCATTAGCAGCCATGTGGTTTACTGCTCTCTCTGTAATAAATTCCCATGGCAAATATCAGAAAAACAAGCTGATAGTTGAATTCATATGCTTAAAAATGCTTTCTTCTTTTGTCTTGTAACAAAGAGCTCAACTTTATTCCTTGTGAGAGTGTTGGTCTGTTTGCACCAGCAGACACCTGGTTTTATCAGCCTTCTCCCATGGTTTTGCCAGTGGCTCCCACATTCAGTGTTTTAGAAAGAGGAGTTCATTCACTATAAAGCTTTGGATGGTACAGGATATTTCCATTCACAATAAAAATACAGTGAATTCAAACCCATGTCAGAGTACTGTATCCCCCCAATTGCCAATAAGTGTGTTCTTTGAAGCTCTAACAGATCAGTGTTTGGTGGAACACTGGAACAGGTTGCCCAGGAGGTGGTGGAGGCCCCATCCCTGGAGATATTCAAGGTCAAGCTTGATGAGGCCCTGAGAAACCTAATCTAGTGGAAGATGTACCTTACTGCAGATGGGTTGGACTAAATGACATTTGGGGGTCCCTTTCAACCCAGGACATCCTATGATTCTGTGATAAGTAGTTGAATAGTGCAACCATAAAAATAGATGTCTGCAATCCAGGTGAGATTTTTACCTCACCTCCTCTATGAGGTTTTATTTTGATTAGTCATTATGGCCCTAAGGAAATCACTCAAAGAGCTATCAATGTAAATGAAGACAGATTTTTTCTGTGTGTGCCAAAATTTTGTAACTAGATGTTGGGAACTACAATTCAATGATCAATGTAAATGTTTAAGACTTTATCTTTTTGGCATATCTGCTTTCATCCAAACTTTTTGAAGACCCCGCTCAAGTTACATGTTTACAAAAAGAGAATGAAAGTAAAACAATTATAAAACCCCCAAAGCAACTGACAACAACTCTTACAACAGGTAATTTTTAGGCTCCTGTGGAACCCAAAATCTCAGAGGACAAGTGTGGAGAGAAAATGACGGAGGTAAAAAAAGTAGTGGAAAAAGAAAATGGGAAAAAACCCCCAGCAATCTGGTTGCAGTTTGAGCAAAACAAGAAAGCAAAGCACAGGGATATTCCTGAAGTCTTGTCTCAAACAAGAATTTATATGTTAGTATATTACAAATGTATGCTATCTTGAAGTGCTCAGAGTCTGAAAGGGTAAATAGTCAATCCTTTGCAGGTCTGAATTGTGAGTTGTCTGTCTCTCAAGCAGAGATTAGTAAACCTGCCTGATTCATTTTCCAGATTAAAAGACACTGTAATATTGCATAAAGAGGTGATATCAGTAACATATCTCCTATGTGTAGTAACTTATTTTTAAAAGAAAGTGGTTAGCACAGCTTATTTGTTCAGGACGTTTTTTGAAGGGATGTAGGGATCACTATGGAGATTTCAGTATAATGTAAATTCTTTATAGATAGTTCCAATAGATTTTGTTCCAGTTTAGACAGATAATAGAGCATGAAATCACAGACACTTTTGGAGACTCATAGAAGCAAAGCTTTATGGATAACATGTACATCCAGGGATGTTCAAGAAAATATATAAGATACTTTCTCTTGTCTCCAGATGTTTGTACTGCAGGAAATTCCTCAGCCATTGTAGGTTAGCATTTCACCTCATACCTAGAGTATTCTGTTTTGCCAGAATTCAATAGTACTCAAAAAAGACAAACAAAACCCAGACAAAAAAACACAAAAAAACCCAACCCACTGTAACCATCCAACAACAACCTCTAACCTTGAATGAATTTGGAATTTCTGATACAATAACAGATACCTTTTCCCCAAGCCTTCCAATTGAAAATGGCATTGGACAGAAGACTGCATAAGCTCTTCAGAAACTGCTTGCTTCCTTACATTTTTATTGATTACAAAGAGATAAACCATGCCACATGGTTTACTTACGTGTTTCTTATTATTTACAAGATTTCGAACTAGATTTCAGCCAAGATAGCTCTACAGACTAGAGTGTATTTCAGTCTTCAGTGTGAGGAAAAGTTCTGAGGTACATCAGATTACCTGAGTAAGAGTCTGCAATGGAGATAGTTGTGTTTTGTGGATCATATATCTTGTATCATGATCTGAGGCAAGAAACAAACCTTGCTGCAGGACAACAACTATTCATCTAAAAGATAATGCTTCAAAAGGCAAACTAATTTAGATTTTAAGCCTCTTAAAACATTTTCCACTGTTAGCTCATTAATATATTGTTGTAATGTTTTCAGGCATACTATCCATAGGTTATCTGTTAAATGAAACTTAACTCAGCATCACTAGTGGTTATACTACAGTTACTACTTTTTAGTTCTGTATTACAGACTCTACTCATTTTCTTCCTCTATTCCACCATCCTTAAGCTTCAATTCTTTTGTTGTTGTTGTTTTGTTTTGTTTTGTTTTTTTGTTGTTGTTTTGTGGTTGGTTTTGGTTTATTTTTGAGGTTATTTGATGATATAACTTACCTGAGAGTACAGGTGGTCTAAGGTAATTCAGACAGATATGACTGAGTACTGTGCTCAATGCATACAAATAGGGTAAAGAAGGGGTTATGAATTTGGCTGCTTTTCCTTCCAGAGTTCCTTTACTTCATCAGCATACAAATTACAGTTTATCTGCAGGCAACTGATTTGGCACTGTTTTATGGCATATGCTTATCTATAAACATGTGCAGTGTATACCAAATGGTACAGTAAAGCAGCCTGCCAAGTCAAATAAATTTGCACTGGATAATGCTGCCCTGCTTCTCCCACAGGCTTTGTGCTGAGGGATGGCATTGTGGCCCAGGAATCATGCTGGTGGGATGGCTCCTGTGGAGGACTCCCATCCTGCTCTCCAACATTACATGCCTGTACACATAAACACTTATCTGTAGGGACTGTACTGTAAGAATGACTTGCCAGTGAATGTTTCCTTTTAGATATTGGAACTACCTCTTTTCTTCCTATTTCTTTTCTCTCAAAATTAATTTCTTTTTTTTTTTTTAGTGTAGAATTTTTCTGGCTCTGGTTCTACTTTTTTCTTATTGTCACTTTTCTTAATGGACACTTTTCTACTAAAATGGCTGTTCCCTGAAAATAACAGTCCCTTTAACCTCTGCATTAGTGTCACGGGAATTAAATAAAATCACTAAACTGTTTAACTTTGCAAATTCTAGCTTAAGTTCTCTGAAGTGTGACTATTTTATTAACTAAACCCCTGAGTGTATTATTATATTTACTTCTTTCACACACTGTTACTCACTACTGATGAAAGAGTAACTTTGTATGCATTTAATATAAAACAAAAGTCCATTTCCATGAAGAATTTATCATTTAAGTTCAACAGACATTATGGGAAAACACAAGAGGTTTCGTTGGTTTTGGTCAGTGATTTCACTGCAGTTAACATTTCACCATGGGAACCTAAACTTATCTACAGAAAATCTTCTGCTGGCATTATCTGTTTTATGTATCTGAGAATGCTGTTCGGTCATTCTTAGAAGTGTGAATATTAATGATAGCAGAAGGACAGAGGAATTATTGATGTTTTAAGGAGTACTTAAAGAAGGCCTAGACAAAGGGAAGATGCAGACTGATCTCCTAAAATCATCTATATAAGAAAGTCCTGTCTTTGTATTCTAATCAGAAAAGAAACAAAATCACCAAAAGTGAAGTAGGTTTAACTATCTTATGGAGAATTTTTGTCTATTTATGTTCATGAGAAAGTGTCTCAAATGAAAGCTGCATTCTACCTGCATCGAAAACTAGAACAGAATTAGGCTTAATTTTAATAGCTTTAGCACATATATTTAAAGTTTTATGTTTATTATTAACTTAACATACCTATCCACCTCTACTCTTCCTTATCTTCACATTTTGTAATGAAATTGTCCCTCTCTAATGCTTTTTTTCTCCCCAGCTCCCTCTTTGTCCATTGAGTGGTAAAGGCAGCAGTCATCCCCCTCTGCAGAGCATCACAAGCTCCCTCCGACCCTTCTCATAAGATTATTTTATCATTCCTGTAATCATTCTTTTGGCCTTCTTTTACAAACAGCTCTGTCAGGAGAATATGCACATTTTCTAAATATTAGCAGAAGTACTTATCACAGATGTATATCTTTTTATTAACACTAGGGCATATAGAGAATTACAAAAGATGCCTCAGCTATCCAAATTGAAAAGGAAAGTGGAAATAGGAAGTAAGGCTGCAGTGAAGTTAGAGCTGGGTAAAGACACCACTACAACATCCAAGTGTTTAGTTCACTTTGAGAGATATTTATTTTTTATCGTAATTGTAAAATCTTTGCTAACTCTAAACAGAATTTTTGTGATGTTTGTTCATTCAGCTGGAGATGTGGCACTCCATCCAAGTTTCTTATGATTGCTTCAAGTACAGATATGTGTAATATCTTTCATTTTATAGAAAAAAGAAGTCCAGAAGTACTCAAGATCAGAATTTCCACCTCCTCAGCCTATTAAACTCTCTCCCTTGAACAATGTTTTTTGTTTTTTCAGTTCCAAGATTTAGAGACTCCGTTTAAACACAAACAGACAATAAATAGCAAATACAAAATTTAACTGTGTGACCAGATCTTCCATGAAGTGTACAAGCACCTCATGTAAAACTTTTAGTACTTCACAAAATAAGTTTAAAAAAACCTTTTAGGTTAATTCCATTACAATTTTGGAATTGTCATTCAGTAATATCTGGAATACAGTTATTCCTATAATTTTGTTTCCAGTGGACAGCTAAAAATGCCAAGACTTTCATGATAACATTTTCAGTAGTATTTCCTTCTCTTTGTTTGTTTGTTTATTTTTGTTTAACAGATACAAATCTGACCATATCTAAATTATCCCTTTGACTTTATGGTGAAATCTCCAGCATTATATCTGTTTATATTATTTACCTAAACTGGTTTTGATCCAAATGAATTTTACTGTAGCCCTTTTCTCATATTGGAAATAATAACATTAGCATACATGGCTAATCCAGGCCTTTTCTTTCTTTACTTTTTTTTTTTTGAACAGCTCACACCATTTTTATATTATCATGAATCTGTTATTTCAGCTACTATTTTTGGCTACTTGCTTTAGTGTGCAACTTCATAGTTATTCCTAAATGATCTTACCAATTTTGCCATTAAACTAGAAAAAAATTGTTAATTAAATTGACCAAGTATCTAATTTTATTCATAAATTGGGGTTGTATTTTTTTTCTTGCTGTCCTCACCATCTACCTGTTCTGTCCCTTTTCTCTCTCTTTTTTTTTTTTTTTATAAAAAAAGAACATTTCCTCCTCTCCCAAAATCTTTTACACTGAGACACAAAGCTTTTATTCTGTAAATAACATATAGTTCCTAAAGTTGCAAAAAGGAAATAAAATACAGGTGTGAAATAATAGAAAACACACCATTTGACATGGGAACAGAAAAATAGAATCTCTTACTCCAGAGGACACTCTAGGTGTCTGCTTTCAGGTGCTTTTATGTAATTACACACTTGAGTAAGTCACAGAACACTTTAAATAAAACTCACGGTTCCATTATTAATAAAATAAAATAATTTGCATGAAGAAAGTACTGAAAGTCAAGCTTCTTTAACCTTCTTATTCTAAGTATTAGACTTGCTTAAATACTTCTAAAATTGCTCTTCAAAATGGCTGAATACATGTAAGCTGAACAAGACTGTGCTCTGAATGCAAAACAGAAGCCATCTGAGATCATTAGGCAGTCACGTACTTCCCTGTGACATTTCAAAAGAAATTTGGTTCTTACACAGGAAGCTTCAATATTCAAAATTGCAGAGGAATTCCTTGTTGATCAAGGACATGCAGTGGCCCTTGAAGGATTAGACAACCCTGACTTAACACTTGTAGAGTAGAAATAATAGTATGAGATATTGAGCAAGACAAAACACAGAACTTGAATAGAATGGGTTAACCGCAAGGGGTGTGTGCACTTAGTATGTAGCCAGCTATAGTTAACCAATCTGCATAAAGTTTAGGACACGTAGCACATAGCTGCTAACCAATAAAACAATTTAGATGTGCGCATGGATGGCCTGACAGACTATATAAACACGTACTTGTGAAGCAATAAACAAGAACGATATGTAGCCATATTGGTGTGATTGTTGTTACTTGGCCGGCTTCCCACAGGGACCCTCTTCAAATGGCGCCTGAACTGGGACCCTTAATAATCGCTTAAATGCAGATCGCCTAAACATGGAAAGACTCCGAGCATCGGACAGACTCCGATTTGGGAGCCAGGAAGCTGGAGGCAGGAGAGACCTGGTAGGCCCAGTTATGCAAGGTGCAGGAGGTGCTCATTGGGAGCTGCACGATTGGAAGATATTGCAGCAGGCAAAACAGACTGTTACTACCCATGGCCTACATTCAGAGGCAGCACAACAAATAATCCAGTTTACTTTTACAGCTGATGTTCTTTGCCCTGCTGACTGTGCCAGTATTGCGACCCTATTGCTAACACCTTCACAATATCTGTTATTTGAGCGCGAATGGCACTGACTTGCAGCTGAAGAAGCTAACAAACCTCAAGCAACAGGGATGCAGGGAGACATGCTGTCAGGGCATGGTCCCTATTCAACCATTACAGCGCAGCTGCAGTATCCACGAGAAATGCATCAACTGACTCAGTCCCTGGCTCATCGAGCACTTTTATCAGTGCTGGGTAAGAAAAAACCCGCCTCATATACGATGGTGCGTCAAGGAGCAACTGAACCATACGGACAATTTATAGACAGGTTGTCAGCTGCTCTGAAAGATGATCCTAACCCACCAGTGGAAATGCGTGACCGTATGTTTAAAACCCTTGCCTTTGAGGGAGCAAATGCTCAGACATGAGCTATCCTTGTTACTCTGCCAGAGAGACTATATAAACACATACTTGTGAAGCAATAAACAAGAACGATATGTAGCCATATTGGTGTGATTGTTGTTACTGGGCCGGCTTCCCACAGGGACCCTCTTCACAAAATTTCTCTTGGATCTTTGTTTTTTAAGTTTTGTTGGTGCTTTTTAATTTGCTCTCACTTCACACATTCTTCTTGCAATTCATATTCCTACAGAAACATTTCTTCTTCATCTGAACTATTTTTATTCATATTTACAGCAAAGTCTGATAGTAATTAAAATACAACACTTACGAAACATTTCTTATTGAACAGATTTATAGTATTCTATTAAGAGAAACTATATATAGCGAAGGGACACAGATCTTACAGAAAAAAATAATATTTTAGTTGGTTTTATCTTGATAAAGTACAATAACTTTGTCTGAAACGCTCCAAGAGAAGTGTCTGAGTTAGACTTCCACTTCACTTAGAATGTTTGTTGTCTCCTCAGTCAATTTTTCTTCTTAATGTCAGCTTCAGTGAAGGTGTTGCTTTCCAGACTGAGAAATCAGGACAGTGTATTGCTTAATTCTTGTGGAAAAGAACCAAATATTTGTTTTGCTGTGAAATCTTGTCTCACTTCACTGCTTTGGATCAGTCTTAACATCAGTGAGTTACTCTCCAACTAACATTTACCATTTTAGTAAATATCTGCAAGAATCTGGCTAAATTATATGCCTTTGCAAAATCTGAACTTGCAGATGTTACATAGAGATGTGTCTGGTCCCTAAAGTTCTTGACAACCCATTTGCAAAAAAAAAAAAATAAAAAAAAAATCTGCTCTCTAGATATAAAATACAATAGAAGGAATGAGAAATTATCTCAGTCCTGTGGCTGCTGCTGTTTGCTCTTAGAAATATAGAGCAAACCTATCAAAAAAAAAGAACTTGTAGTGCACAATTTGGAAGGAAAAACGAATTAGGAGAGTAGTAGGAGTACATAGGACTGGCTTAAAAGAGAGCTAAGCACTGAAATCCAGCAGTTCAGGCCGGAACTGCCAAGGAAATATGGGAGTCGTTGTAAAGCAAATGTCTGAAGGGGTTAAAGGCCTTTTGCTAGGCTAAAGCCCAAAATTGTAGTGGAACTAGGCTAGGGATAATGTGGTTGGGACTGTGGATGGAACAGAAAGTTAAGTATTGTTTTGTACACTGATCAGTGCATATTCCTAAAGAACCTGGGATACACTAGAAGGTCTGGACAGCTAATTTTTTCCTCTTTTCACGAATATCAATGAAACTAATTGCTAAACCTGATTCAGTTATGATAGACACAGAAGATAACTGTTTGGTATTACACTAATTATTTGTCATAGCTTTAGTTGTTCCAGCAGTTTCTAATTCCTGTATTCCAGACTCAGGGAGAGAGGGTTTTGAAGTATATAATCATAAAGACAGCAGAAACTGAACTGAATCTATGGTAGAAAAATTCAAAACTTCAGACCTTGAACTTGAGGTACTCTGCATAAATTTTCTTCTATAAGGAGCAATGTCAAGTGCTTTCTTCTCAGTGCACAGATGAAATACTTGTAAAATAATAGTGGGTAATGTTCTGCTTTCTGCTCTGATTTAAGGGTCATAGTAGTAGTGCATTATTGCCAGGAATCAATGGAACAGAAGAAATGTCATAATTTCCTTATATTAGTGATTATTCTTCATCTTTTGCTACACCAGCTAATATCTGTCAGGTATCTTGACTGAATGAATAGAATAATTAATATTTATAGAGCCAGTAGTTAATTCAGCAGCTCCATTATAAGACATCAAAAAAGCAACAAAAAAAAAAAAAGCAGTTTCAAGCTAATACATTATTTCAGACGTTACTGCTGAACGCATACCTTTAACCTTTTTTTTTTTTTTTTTGAGAGACAGCTATGCTTTAGCTCTGCAAATCTATGTAAAATTATATTTCAATTTAGTAATCTTACAACCTTGGATTTTGGTTTAAAGTAGTGGAGTATGTAGACCAGTGACTTCTCCCACACCTAGTCTGCAGAAACTTCTCAGGCAGACACAAAGAGGTAGTTCATCTCACAATGTCCTTTCCAACTAACAGAAGGAGATGTGAAAAGGAATTTAGTGATGAGTGAATTGGGTGATCAAATGCTTTCAGAAGATACATTGCATTAAAGGTGACTAAGGTAAATCACATCCCATGAAGCACATCTTTTTCACATGAAAGGAATTGCCACGTTTCACATAACAAAAGGAAGCAAACACCATGGTCAAAGAGAACTGGGACTCCAGGATGTTGACAGCTCCTCACCAAGTGAATAGGAAGGACAAGGGTACCAAGGTGGTAGTAACATAATCCATCTGAGGCCTGTAGCCTGAAAACTGTAGCACCATTTTTACACAAATCACAGGGAAGAAAAGTGGGAAACAAGGGGTAACAGTCACTAGTTGTAACATCTTCTGAAGTGGTTCTAATGTCTCTTCTTTCTTCTTTAGATGACCTAGTCCAGAAAGACTGATTACTCTCAAAGAAAACTCTTAACTGTGACACCTATGATTTCTTAGATTCTAGAAGGGTCACCTTCCAAGCAGTCTTTCATATATCAATTCTGACAATTCCTGTGGGGACAAAGTGTCCCACAAGTCCATTTGTCTCTTTATAACCACACTGTAGAAGAGTTTTTGTGAGGCAGACAGCTTCTCTGTAAGTGGCAAGAAACTGTTACTCTAACTTTCAAAGGCAACAGTAATTCCACCAATCAAAACAAAGGGAAAAAAATACTTATGAAAGTCCATTTCTGCTACCTCCCTGACAAATTAATATGGTAATTTCCATTAAAAGAAATATTTACTCCACTCAAAATAAATTTTTCACTTCCAGTTGTTATTGTCATTCTCTGTCTTTTGAAGAATTAAAAGAAGTATCTCATTTTCTTAAATAAATTCCCTATTGTGAGATATATACTGCACTGAGAAGTGGCCAACACGAAGGCATCTCATTAGTGCGTTTTGATGGACTAGGAGAAAGTGGAAAAAGGTACACAGCTTGTTGCTTGAATGGCAGAAGTGCTGTGTGCAGCCTCTCATGTTGCTGGTTAACTGGATGGCAAATCTAATCAAGATTATAATAAAAAAAAGATTAATACTCACAGATCTCATAGGTCTCACAAGGTCTTATTTCTTTAGTACACATCCCATGCAAATTCTGTTTTTTAACATAGAGAAGATGGAAAAGTATCTTACTGCTTTCCTTGGTGTCATGAAGAGAAAATATAAGTGCACAAAATCTTCCTGCATGATAGATTTAACTTTTGATTCCAGTGTAATCTCAGAAGTTAATTTTATCATAATAAAAGTTAATTTTACCATAATAATGTTATTCTGAACCAGATAGTCATGGCTTCTGAGGACTCAAAGTAGAAGTGCTACCAGACTTATATATTACTCAAAGGAAGAATTCTACCATTTGTTCACGAGAGTAAGCCATGCCATTGGCCTTCCAGTGTGAGTATGAATGGCAATCAGACAAATCGTTTGACCCATGTGAAAAATGTTCTTGTTTCACACTGGCATACTAAATTAATCAACAGTGTAACTCAGACAGGGACTCTGGACTCTGACTGTACAGCATGAATAAATCACTTGTGTCTGAATGTCAGGGATGAGCAAAACTGCCCTGCAAGGGGAACAAACCAGGAGCTGAGGGGCACTGCAGCACAGACCATGCCCTCATGGGCAGACACAATCCATAATGACGGACAACAGTGGACAGAACTAGGGGCTGGCACAGGTGTACAGCAACAACACCAGATAATGCAAAGGAACAAAGCAGGTTCAAAGTACATTTTGTACAAGGAGGTAGGTGTAAGCAGAAATAAGAGGAGACAGGACTTCTGTCCAAATGGACTGCAGACCAGCACAACTACAGCATAACCCAAGCCAGAAATAAATGTCCCCAGCTGACCTTAAATTGAGCCCCTGGACCCATGAAAGGAAGGCAGAAGCCCTGGGTGAGGCTGGTCAGGGCCATTAAAGTTCTCAGGGCTCTGACGCTCAGATCCTTTGGTTTACAATCAGCTGAAAATTGAAAGGTACAGGGTATATCATCACCACTATTATTTGTTGGGGATTATATATCAATGTTCAAGTTCTTTTGAGAAGCTATGAGAAAGATTTCAACTTTCCAATACTTTCAAAATTGTATGTCTGTCATGAAAGGTTGTTCAGGAAATTGTCATGGTTTAGGGTCAGGGCAGCCCCTTAGTCTTATAACAGATGCTCTCTGTTAACCCACTCACCCCCAAAAGGGGAAGAGAAAGGGAGTAAGGGATAGAGGCTTAGCCATTAGAAAAGGAAACTAGAACAGCTTTAATGAAAATGTAAATAATAATAATAAAAAAATGGAATATATACAAATATATACAAAACCAGTATTGAACCCAACCCCCCCTGATGGCAATTACATCACCATCACCACTGATGTTGTGAAGCAGGCAGTGGGAGAGTCCCAGACTGGGCCCAGCAGCAGACAGGAGCTGTGTTCAGGAGCTAGATTCTGGTGCCAGATTCAGGAACACACAGATCAGGACTGAAGGCAGAACAGACAGAAGCCTCCTCAGATCCTCCAAAGAAGAAACCAGAAGAGGTCCCAAGCCAAGAAGAGCAAAGCCGCCAAAGTGGGACCAAGAGGGATGAGACCCTCATGATCCCTCAGCTTTATACTGAATATGACGGGCTGGAACACCTCATTGGTCACTTTGGGGTCACCTGTCCTGTCCGTTCCTCCCTGCAGGTGCAGCCTTTTACTTTCTTGCACCCCCCAGTGTGGTACACAAGGTCCAGTAGTGGCTTTGGTCTGCACACCAGTCCTTGGTAGTAACTCTAAACATGGGGTGTTATCATGGCTGGCAGCGGACGCTGTCTGCAAAAACATGACGCTAACTTCAGACAGTGCAGTGAGTTAGAAGAACTTAGCTGAGAAGTAGAATCACTGAACAGAATTAGTTCTGTTCTCACTCAAACCAGGACGGAAATACAGGAACCAAAAATTATGTTGAGTAAAGAAGATCAAATTTGTTAAACCTGTTTAGTTAATATCCAGTTCAAGATTATAATATTGTTTACCCAGTAATGCTGTACTATGGCTAAAAATTTAGATATACCAAACAGTAAGATATTACTAGGAAAGTGTGTATCACAATCCAAGAGATCAAAGTTCAGATATTTTCAATCAACCATAAGATCTTTATATTCATGTTTCAATTTGCCTGCTGAAGTGTGTTATTGCTTTCTAGAGTGGGAGAAAAACAATTTCTATTTGTATAGCACCTTCTTTATAGCAGCAGTTTGGCTAAAATACCCATAGGTGCAATGGCAAAATGAACCTATTAGACTGTTAGAACAGTCAAGTCCTACTTCAAACTGGCAACACATTGCATTTTGGAGATTTGTTAGTAACATCTAAAAGCAATCATAGGAAAATCGTAAGCATTTTTACCCTATACAAAATATGTATCCAGTGACCTACTAAGACTCCTTTCTAGAAACACCTGTATGCTCCATGTTACTTTCAGTTTTTGTTCAAGCAGATTTCAGGTACCACCCTTCTCAAAATTTTATGTAAAGAGCAAAATCATGATGATGCAAGGAGAGTTACAGCTGGCTCATTGTACTGTGGTCTCAGACACACAGAAGTTACTTTATAAGAAATTATTACAGACCTCTAAGCAGTTCAGGTGAAGGAATTACCTGACATTAGCTTGCCTGAAAAGTTAAACTAGAGTGGGAGGAAGGATTATAATTGCTATAAAGTGACTATAAAGTCACCTCTCTTGACTTGCTAGTGGGACCAGATTAATGAAATTTCTAGAGCTAGTTCAACGGAGACAAAAATGCAGAAATTTGATCTTCAAGACCATGTCCAAAGTTTTCTTCGATGATAGTGCATTTACTGTGAAAGCAATGTTTACATTCCTGATGGAAGTGAGTAGATTATCCTCTACAAGGGTACAGAACCCTTAGTGTGATTAACACTCCCTAACATGCCTTTATTTCTGGATTTAGTACTCTGTGTGCATGCATGGAGATTTGGAAACATTGGTAAGAGAAGAAATAGAGGGTACCTAGTGTGAGAATATAGCTTGCAAGCCTCGGCATTGCTGAGTTACACCAGAATATTGAAGAATATTTCAGAGGCAGACCATAAAGACTCTTTGTTGAAAAAAAAAAAAAGTGTGTCATGAAGATTTAGCACTGTAGGTGTTTGACATAAATGGAGTGGTAGCTTTGAAAATGGTAATGGTACAAGAATTGTGAATCTAGGTGCTTAAAGAGACAGATTACCTAAGTAACTACATAGACTTCATATATAGGGAGTGCAAAATTTCCAAAAGGGGGGAAATTTCCAAAGAGTTTTGCTCTGAAGATTCATGATGGCTCTGAACAACTTGTTTAGCCTTCAAGGAACCTCATTTTATCAGTCTCTATGATCAGAACTTGCTTTTGCATGTTAGTCTGGCAAAAGTTCATCAGTAGGATGAATGACTCTATTTGTTTTGTCCAGACACCTGTAAAATGGTCTTCATACCATGCTGGGAAGAAAAGGGCATGATGAATTAACAATGTACTCTTCACCGAAGTAAAATTTCTTTGTAATCTCAAGTAACCTCATTTGGTTTCTATTTATCCTTTCCAACACTCTCGACTGTTGTTTAAATGACTCCTAGTTCTGATTATTATATATAAATATTCATTCTTTTTTAGAATCCAGATAAATTCTATTCTGCAGCTATTTATTGTACAAGTGAGTTGCACAGTCTAACCATTTATAATGCAAAATAATATTTACTTTATCATTCAAGAATATGGAAGTACATTTTCTCTTGGGCACAGAAAGGGAATAAGTGAATGGTTCTGTTCTACTCCTATAGAATTTCTATATCTTTCTCTGCTCTCAAGACAGAACTGGTTCCAGTGTTATACAAAAACATATTCATATGAATATTTTTCCCCATCTTTCATTGAACTTTCAAGACTTCAGTTTTCTTTCAAACTCCACAGAACTTATAAAAAATTATAAATTTAGATAACTTAAAAGAAAATACCATCAGCAATGATATT